>APFE030738606.1:79855-100097 GCA_000404065.3 Pinus taeda | reverse complement strand
TGGTCCATTTAGTTTGCTTTGCTGTGGGAAGGGCATTTAGGGTTTGGTTGGAATATGAAGGGCATTAGGGTTTTGTGAAGGGATTTGGGGAGGGATAGGTTTTTTAGGAATTTGGGATGGGAAATGCATTTCTTGCAAATGAAATAAGAGAAAAACATGTGTTAACATCTGTGAATTTAATTTAAAGGAAACAAGGAGGGGATAAGTAGGACTAAAAACCTTGAAAACAAACACACAAACCCTAGCATAATGCCTACATTATCAACAGCCAAATTCGCCATTTCTCTTGCAAATATTAAAGGATAAAACCATTCAAAACATCATTATTTTATCAACCCTTAGCATCATTGATGAATGTAGAGCCTACCTCAATCGATTTGGCACTTGGGAGGGCGATTTAACTGATTTGGAGAGTTTCTGGCAAACACAGGCCGAGTGGTCGCACCCCAGGCTCGAGTTTTCACACCCCTCTGAGTGGTCGCACCCCTTCTGAAAACGCATTGTGGGAGTGGCGCTGAGTGGTCGCACCCCGCCCAACTGGTCGCACCCCTGCTCTGAGTGGTCGCGCCCCTGCTCCTGAGTGGTCGCACACATTCACAGCCTTGTTTGAGGGCCTTGATAGTGTCAGAATCGGGCGCAGGATGGCTCGTTGGAAAGTTATTTGAGTCTAATTTCCAAACCAAGTGGAATTTTTCAATTTGGAGTTTATTTGACCTATGAAAAATCAAATCTCCCAAGACTGGTCAAAAAGTACCAAATGAGGCTGCCTGAACGAAGAGTGATGTTGCAGTCAACGTTTGAATGCCTTCCTCAACCCCAAATTGAGCTCATGATAGCTAATTGGAAAGCTATATTTGTCTAGTTATCATTTTACCCATCAATAAAATCATTTGGCCAACCAAGCTAGGAGAAAACTTGATTTTCCCAAGGTCACTCTGGAGGTGTCTTTGATTCTCCTAAGGCAACGGTATTCTTGACATTTCTCTCAAACCATGATACCTGTGTAAAACGTGAAGGAGGTTTTTATTCGTTCGCATGTTTTGGACCAAAAACTCTCTCAGTTTCCCAAAATTC
This sequence comes from Pinus taeda, assembly GCA_000404065.3. Classification (NCBI taxonomy): domain Eukaryota; kingdom Viridiplantae; phylum Streptophyta; class Pinopsida; order Pinales; family Pinaceae; genus Pinus; species Pinus taeda. Next base: position 99,023 of record APFE030738606.1, on the reverse strand, counting down.
ATCTTTTATTGCTCTGAAACATTATTTGAGTGCGACTTGTCCCGATGTGTGAAACAAGGAATTCTGTCGAAATAAAGCGAGATGAAGGGGATAAGGGGCTCTGAATTCTTGAGAAATTTGTGGAGAGTGGGGAGTATGTTAGGAAGCAGAGAAAGTGAAATATCAGAGATGAGTCGAGGGGAAGGGATCCAAAAGGGAAAAACAGCACCTAGAAAATTGCAGGTTGTGGCTAAAAACTAGGGTTTGTGGAAATGAAGGATTTTGGGGAATCTGAGTGTTGGGAAGTGTATGATATGGTACTTTAAGGATAGGGTAAGGTGTATGAACATCAGGAAACAATTTTTGCCATTGATTTGACCATCCAAGAGAAATTGGCTTTCAAAACCCTAGGAGAGGGAAATGAACTTGCCAAGGCACAACTGAAGCATGAACAAGATGTAAAATGACTCATTAGACACTGACATGATAATGAAAACCCTATGAAGGATGATAGGCTCAGCTGAATGATGACATGGACTGACATTTGGGCAAACCCTAGACCTAATGCCTAGTGACCAAATTTTGCTTGAAGACTCACTGAAATGACAAAATTTGACCTTGACACATCAAAATCACTTTGTAAGAGCATATTTGATCACTGTAGGAAGGCTGGAAAGATTGAAACTAACAAGATCCATCAATATATTTCTATTGTAAGAAAAGGTACATCATGTACAACAAATCTACTGAGTGAGTGAACAAAATAGTCCCATGTGACATATATCTCATCTAGGTGTACACTATTTTTATCGAGAGATATGTTTAGTGAACAATTTACTAACATGAGTACATATGAGAGACCATGTAAAAGAGTATGGATTTAAACAATGTTTACCCCTTTGCAAAAAAAAAAAAGAATCATTGTAGGGAAGTATAAAACTAACAAAAACATTAACTTGAAACACAAAACAAAGAGGTCAATCAAAACACCACCATAGCCGGCTATCACCACTTCCACAAGAAACCATTATGCCTCATTTGATAAGAAGGAAGAGTTGTAGTACATGTATCTGATTCAATTGGAGATGAGCACTGGAGATAGGGGCGAGGAGTTTTCCTAAGGAGAGACAACTAGAGGAGATACATTGAGTGGTACCACATTGATTAGTAAAGGAGGTTCATTAGGCTCCTTGTATTTAATGTTGGAATCTAAGACATGTTTTTCAACCCTTCAAATCTTGGCAACAATATCATCCATATTGTAGTTGATGTTTCCCAATGTCCAATTGATGTATGTATGCCCTGAAAACAACTTGAATTTTTCAACCAGTTTATCCATGAGGACCATTTGCATTAGGGTTTCCATCTAATGATGCACCATGATAGAATGAAGGAAGTGAAGCTTACGATTCCAAAACCTACTCAAATTTGGAGCCCACTTTAGAGAAACACCTAAATGTTTGAGTTTGATAAGTAAGTTGGATGCCCAAGCTCCTTTGACTCAAGAAGGAGGATTTTCTTCGTAACTTAACTAGGGACCGTGTCAAATAAATTGGCCATTGATTCCAATCCAAAGAATCAATGATGATGGGAAGAGGAACTAGTTGCCCCACCTTGATGACTCAGCGTTCACTACTGCGAAGCCAGAAAGACCAAAGGAAATAATATTGGTTGACTAAATGAATAGAACTAAAAATGTGTGATGTAATATGAGAGAGAAAAATAAATATTATTTGTGTAAACTATAACTAGAGATGGGTAGGAGGACATGGAACTAATACTAAATCATTCAGGCAAGACTATGTAGGGAACCATATGACCAAAGTCATTGTGACTAGAGCACATTTGAGTTGGGAGGAGTGTAACACCACATCATCATTCCAAACCCATTGTTTGAAATTGAAAGGAATGACCAGAGAGGACGTATAGATCAAGCGTAGTTGAACATGGATTACTCAATTATGAGAAAAGGGATATGGAATTTACAATAACCAAAATAGAGAGACCAAAGCCACGGGGACAAATAAATTTCTTTGAAAGAGAGGAAAATGAAAATAATTGAATGACCTCAAAACCAAATTAGAAAATTTCCTAGGAGTCACACTGAACATACCATAACTAGGAAACTTTAAGAAATCTCAACTCAGTTGAAACCTTCAAGTGACACAGTGGAAAGCACTACCACTAGCTTAAAAGTGGGATCATTTCATGTGTGGTGAAGGAACAAAACAAAAAACAGAGACCATTTCTTGAGGGAATAACTTTGTGGAACCACAACCAAGTTTCTATGAACAAATTATATGCAATGAGAGTATGTGATCACTGAAAAGGAAAATAAAAATATATGTGTCACGGGTGGAATATATTTAGTCCAAAGGATAAAAACAAAAATTTAGTAATAAATCTTGAATACCACCCGACATAAAGTTCCCTGATCACCATCCTACTATAACATTCATGAAATCAAAGTATGGAAATGACAACACTATACCAAATTTAAATGATCCATTCCACCACATGTGAGGTTGGGACATAGACACGTCCAATGTGTGAGGCCTTGGTTTAAGCCCACATTCCCTTCCTGGTAAAAGTTACCATAAATGATCTCAAAATGATTTTTTTCAAATTTCATCCCTATGATAACTAATCCCTACACCAAAAGCCAGTGCTTCTAAGCATTTAATAGATTTTCATATGAATCATGTACTACGATCCTAGGTGGGAATTTATCTTGACAGGAATAGGTTTGGTAAACCCTCATCAAATATGTAGGTAATAACCATTCATGGTGAAGAGATGGAGAGTTGTGAGGACTGGCACACCTCCAATAGGCTCCATCTCAACTACCATTCCTTTTTATGCATGGTAATGACGAGGTAATAACTTCTTGTGTGCACCTTTCATAGCACCCCCATAAGGTATTCTAAAATAAATCTTCAATATCATTTCCAAATTCCCTATTTTCTCATTTCAGGATATTCTTCTCATTTTCCTATTTGAGAAGTATTGTCACCTTTAATCATTATTATGATAGATATTTTACATCATGTTTAAGATATTTATATTTATGGATATATGTTGCATAGTGAAAGTAAGCTCGGAGATTATTTTACTATATTGAGAAAATTTGATGATGGTTGTAGTAGGCTTATTAGTACACATATATAACACAAATATGATTTTCCTTATCCATTTTGTATTAATTTCTAAGTTATTTTAGATTGATACTCACAATGTCATTTGATAATGGGAACAATAAGTCTTATTTAGATTGATATCCTAAAAAAATATAGTTATAAATGAGCATTCTAAATGTGGCTATAAAAGTATAACAAAAGAGTACAAAATTGATAACTCATGCTTAGAATTATAATCTTTTGATCCATTTTTATGTCTATGAAAAGTCTACAAAGGAATTCTATTGTAAATTAGAACTAAAGAAATTAAGGAAATTATGTTAAAATTTTAATTTTTAAATGATAAATCACGCAATTGGAAACTTTGTTTTAAGTGTAAATATGTTTTAACTAGAATAAAAACATGTAAAATGTTTGTGAATCGTACCGATTATATAGAATTCCATCAAGATGAATAAAAAAACAATATAATCAGCAAAATAAAGAAAATAAAAGTGTAAAACAATAGTATAAATGATGGAATAAGACAAGTACATATCACTCCATTATCATCATGCTCATTATCTTTCTTGGTTGGTATGATAGAATTGTTTCTATCAAAAATATGTTTTGTTCTAGCATCATGTCTTAAAATGAACCACCAATCCCCATCCAACACATCTATGTAAAAAAACACGGGGTTGTAGTGTTTGGGGAAAACATAAGGATTCTGAGAGGAATTCGGATTCTCCACAATGTTCATCTTTATATTGGCTGACGTTTCGAGTCTAGACCCAGACTCATCATCAGGACTGATATACGGAGAAAAGAAAGAAAGGGTTATGATAAATATGTAATAGGAAGATGTAAATACAGTATGGCTGAGTAATGCTTGTTTATTGCTATTATTTTCATTATTTATATTATTATTTAAATCATTATCTATTTATTATTCATATATTTATTATTAATAATCATTGCTTATATATTAATTATTTTATTATTATATTATTATTTTAATCTTATTGTTTATTAATAATAATCTTTATTTATGTTATTATTATTAGGATTCCTAGCTTCATACCACACAATTTTAGAGTTCATAGATATCAACCCACTATTGTGATCTTCAGTTATGTTTTTCCAATCAAAGGTGTCCCAACACTTGCACATAAAAGTAACACAGTGGAGTGAAGAGAAGTCCACTTCAATGATCTCTTGTACCTTTCTAATGTAACGTAAAGTCCCTTCTCTTAGGTTTTGATCACGGTGGATAGCATGAATAGATTAGTCAAACATGACTTCCACTCTCAATTCTTTCGTCATCCATCCATTGTCGACATCCTTTGTGCGAAAACGATGTCGATATGGCCACATAGATGGGAACAAATGCAACTATAAAAAATGAAAAAAATCAGAGTGTCATGTGTCTAATAACCCAAACATAAAATATAAAATATATATGTTAGAATTGAAAGGTGCATTATGAAGTTAAAAATGTAAAGAAAAATATTATTAGTGAGTTTCTGCACCTAATCCCTATGTCTAGCACACCTTATTCACCATGCAGGTAACGGAAAAATGCATCATATTTCTCTCTAACTTGGCCAATGACATAACTATTGGGACATATCATTGGCATATTGTCTTTTAAATGATTAGGATAAGGCACACTTCTACCATTCAACCTTCTAAAATATTTCCTGACACTCCCCCATTTCCTCCTCTTTTATTTGTACAATGTGACACATGGTTGTATTGCTTCCAAATTGTAAAGAATTAATTTGTTGATGCCTTCAATTTATAAATTCAATGATGAAATAAAAACAACATATTTAATACACATGAGATCAAAATATACATTATGAAGTTCAGTGTGAATAGCTATTGTTTAGAAATTTGACAAACGATAAGTTAGTTCCTCTTTATCATGCATATTCTTTCCATTTATTTCGAGAAGCTCCACTTCTCTTTTGTCTTCATCCCTTTCGTCATGCCAAATCACTACACCTACTGTGTTTTTGATCTACTTAGTAGCATAATAGAAACAATCGTATGATATGTATGCCTTTACCATAGACCCCTCAAGGTTTTCCCTTTATCGAAAAACACCTTTCAATTTATTCATGTACATGTCTAAGAATAACATCCAACAATAAGCCACCACAACTAATTCCCATGATGCTTCCATGGAATCGTAGCCATATGAATATCCCTTGATGTGATATAGCATATAAATGCAGATAATCTAGATATGGTATATCGTAGGTCTTGGTGGAATTCATGGTTCACACACCCACACACAAGGAGAGGATAACGACACTACAAAGTAACCACATTCAAAAAAAGATTATATTTTATCCCATTGCATAAAAATAAAAATAAAATAATAAAATAATGTTTTTAACGTACGTACTCTTAGAAGGTTAAAACGGTCATTTGATTTCCACCCTCACAAACGGTCTCCCATAGTGAAGCAAAATCATAGTGAAGACCCATACAAAGAAGGCACCCTCACACCCATTATACCTTCCTTTGTCAAATTAATATCATATTGATTTAAAATCCATGGGACATCACCTTCTTTGAAAGAGCAAGAGGGACCAACCTCTCCTCTACTTTATTTTCTTGGTCTATGTTTATTTTTAGCCTTTGAAGAAATAATTTATATCCTAACAACCAATGTGTCATTTTATTTTTGATGATATGTGCCTCTGTAAAGAAGATGATACATTTTTAAATATATGCATGTGATCTAGTAAGTGGGAGATCTTAAAATGCCCCCAATATGGGATCTCATAAAATACATATTTTCTTTTCCTCCCAATGGGAAATTTATTAACAAAGGTATCAAATAATTTTGGATCATTAGACATAGGCTCCCCATTTGAATTGAACATTTATGTAATCTCCTTCTCATTCTCTCCCTCATATGCTTTAAGTCATTCAACTACTGCCATTATTGGAGTCCCTCGGGTTCATTCTAGTTTACCATTAAAAGTTGATCTTTCTCTTTTGTAAGGGTGTTCTTCTAAGAGGAATACCCTAAAGGAGTCATACACTAGATTTTGTAGGTGGATGGACCACCTAGACTTTAGTGAAGGTTTACAAAATTTACATCCATTATACCTTTTTGTTACAAGAAGTAATAAATTATTGTATAAAAACATGTTAGAAATCATGAAGATTGAAAAATTGAAACGAATTAAATTAATATGGGAAACAACATTGTTATGACCACAAGAAAATCAATAAAAATGTAACTTACCAGACAAAACTCCTAAGCCTATATAATCATGTATGGTGTAAGCTCATATGCCATACAACATAAAACTTGTCTCTGTTGTGATGGGTCTTGATACATCTTATAGATATACCATTTCCCATAATTCCTTCAATTCATCTACCAATGGTTGTAAGTATACATCCATAATATTTTCTTGTCTTCTACGAGGGTCTATGAGATCCAACATAATATGTTCATTCTTCATGAAAAAACACAATGTGTGGATAATGTTATTGATCACTAGTATATGTCAAATAGAATATTTAATGTTTTATAGGGAATATGGGTTGACTCCATCCATGTATATTTTGAGTAATAGACTTCATACTTCATCGTTGAATTTTTTGGTTGATGTATCCTCAATATGCTTGATGCCTATTGAATCTGTTATGATTCACATAACACTCGACTCACTTATATATGAGGCATTTCATCCTTGCAACATAGTTAATTCTTTGCAATGAAATAAGCTTTCAATCCCTGGGATTATAGGCATATGCCTCAGTATATTATGATAAGGAACAAGTGACTTGTGTGTCTTTCTTTATGTATGGTTTCTATCATGCCCATATTTGCACATATCCCTTTGTGTACACATTCTACTCTATATAGAATAAAATCATTTGTACATGCATGATATGATATGTACTCCACACCCAACATTTTCAACAATAATTATTTCCCTTCGGAACTACCAAGAAGGACATTATCACCTAGAAGAACCTTATCTTTGAATAAATTTTAGTAGCTGAGAAATATAAATGTACAATGTTAATATTTAATGTCCATAAATCACCCATTTTTAATGTTGATTGTGTGGCAATATTTCTCAAAATACAAGGGACTTGACCAATCTTGGTTAATCACCTCAATATTTTCGAAAAACATTTATTCAACCTTACAAACTTTTCTTTAAATTTGTACAGACACATTGTTGTCCCTAGCTATGTAGACTTTGACTAGCCACCAAGTCCAAAGAGACAGGTGGTGAAAGTAGATTTTAGGCTTTTGAATAAGGTATCAAGGATATCGGCATCATGCCCTAGCTCATCATTCTATAATGAAAATAAAAAAATTTCCTCCATGGAAATCTTATGCCATAAATATGCATCCATACCAACCTTTATTTGATTTCCTCCATTTCCATCTTGTGATGAAGAACTATTATTATTGTACTCATTCCTAATTGGTGAATCCAGATGTAGTAAGAATTGAATAGGTGGTTGATTCATCCATTCTTTGTATGATTCCTTTGAATGTATCGCTCTTAATATAACTTTCTCTTGTTTTGACATTGTAGTGTGGTGCACTAAAATATTTTAGGTGGGTCACTCATCATCCCTAGAATCGTAATTTCAAAAAATATTGAACATTAATACATCATTGATATTATTAAGCACAATGAAATTGGTTTGTTGAAATTACATTATACCAAGCAATTATTACCATCATTGACCCATGAATGTTTTTGGAGGATGCCATGTTCCAATCAACAGTGTGAAGAACTTGTCCATTCTCATCTACCAACTATTTTTAATATGTTTCTCATGATAAGAGCTTCTCACGAATTTCAAATGGTAGAATTGTTTCTAAATCTGAACTCAATTTTGAGTTCGGATCTTACAAATTTGGATACATTTTTATTCAAATTGGCATGCATAAATAGTGCTGAAAATAGGAACAAGAAATGCTAAAACAAGAAATTCTAAAAATAGTATTGCTATAAATAGCATTTCAGGATACACTCCAACTCTATTGGAAAGAGAAAAAAATATAAATGCAAAAAATAGCATTGTTATAAATAGCAGTGCGGGATATATTCGAATTTTGATATGTCCTAGAATCAAAATTAAGAATTAAAATTCGAATTTAGTCCCACTAGATGTTTGAAAAATAATTAATTAATTCATCTTGAGTTAATTAGTTGGAGAAAATCAAACATGAAGTCTTTGTGAAGACATGCAACAGTTACCCCTTTGATTGAGGAGGTTATTCTTTAATTAAGGAGATAAGGATGAGTTGTATTTGAGTTGTAATTAGTTAGCTTAGTTAACTGAGTTAAGTCTAGTTAGATTAGTTACAAACAGTTTGTGGAACTGATTGTGAGTTTAGTCACTTAATGTGGGTATGCACGCAAATAGTGTTCTCCAGATATCTGAATATTCTCTCATAAATATCTCATGCATGTCAGTTTAGACAAATACCTAGTTGAGATTAAAGGAATGGATAGTGTACTATCAATTGGAGGAATTTTCCTATAAAGGAAACTCATCCATGTAGAAAGAATTAACTCCTTCAAGATTGCACAGTTATTTCAGAGGTCAGTGTTGTGTGTGAGTTGAAAATCACATAGGTTGCATCTAGAGGACCCAAGGGAAAATGCACAAGGAAATAGGAGGCTAGAAGGACTAAAGGATGGCACATGTGGTGTCTATTCTATGTACGAGTAGTAGTGAGGGATTGTACCAAGAGCTTGATAGCTTGAGAGCTAAAGCTTTGTGTAATCCTGAGATATTTCCACTTGTATGATAATATAGATAGCAGGGTTTTTAGCTAAGGATTTCCCTAGAATATTATTTTGTGTTTCATGTGTGATTGAATCATCTTCTTTGTTATATGTGTTATAGTTGATCTTTCTCAAAATCAATTAAGCTTCCACAAGTTTGATAGTAGAAGTAGATTAAGTAATTTTCTTTAGTGCATTGCATAATCAGATTAATATAAAGTGAGAATTTCTACATGGTATTAGAGATAAGGTGATCAAAGTGGGGAATAATATACAAGAAGGGAGAAGTTAAAAGTTTGAATTTCTTAGTTGTAGTTACAGAATCGATTTCTTATCACATCTCAAAGTTCACCAATGGCATTCAATGGATTGAGACTCGAGTATGCCCTGGATGGCAGATCGAATTACATAGCCTAGAAGGATCACATGGAAGTGGTATTAGAGGAAAATGGTTTGAAGGACTTCATTGATTAAGAAGTCCCTAAGCCAGCAACAGCTACTGCCCAAGAATTGGCAGAATGGAAGAAATGTGTCAGGAGAGCGAGGAGGATTCTTCTGGAGGGTGTTTGATACCATATTATCTCAAGTCTTCCATGGGAAGGAGACACTATTTTCAATGTGGAAGACATTTAGGGATCTATATCAAAACAACAGTGATGAGAGGAAGCTAGCGCCGAAAGATATGCTTTAGAAAATCAAGTGTGAAAAGGTTGGCGTAATCTCTACATATCCAAACAAGCTCACCACCTAAAGGGACAAGCTTGGAAGTGTAGGAATCATGACAACCAATGATGACATGGTGAGTCTTTCTCTTCTCAGTCTTTCTAAGAGCTAACATAGCTATTGGGGCTCAGTGAATGGAAGAGAAAAAATGCCAAATTGGGAATGACTATGGTTGGATCTAATGTTTGAGGAGATTAGGAGGAGCACTAGAGATGGTTCTTCATCCAAGGAGGATGAAGAAAATCCAGCCTTAGCAAGTAAGGCAAGGAAAGGGAAGGAGAATTATTCTCATTCCAAATCGAGTTCTTCCTATAGTGGGAAGAAGATTGACAAATCTAAAGTGAGATGCTTTAATTGTCTTGAGGTGGGCCACTATGAAACTAATTGTCCATTGAAGAAATATAAGAAGGGATCCTCTGAAGGATCTGAAGGTGAGGCCATAACCTCTCAGTTCGAATTTGATTTAACCTCATCACATGCATGGTTTCATCGATGATGGGTTATGGTTGGTTTATTCACAGTGGAGCCTCATTCCACATGACTGGTGATAAGAGCTTGTTCAGTGAGTTAGAGGAGAAAGACCTCCAGATGTGCATACATATGGGTGATGATTGAAAGTATTGTGTTTTAGGTGAAGGTACGGTTGTGGTTTAGAGGGAGCATGGAGCTCCTATCACCTTGACTATTGTGAAGTATGTGCCTAGAGTCGAGAAAAGCTTGGTATCAATCACGATGTTGGAAGAAAAAGGATATGATGTTGTCTTTAGTATTGGAAAGGTTTTTCTTAGACACATCACCATGGGTTAGGTGAAATAGATCAGTTCACGGGTACAAAACCTGTATGCTATTGAGGTTTCAGATGCATGAAGAGCCTTGAGCAGTAAGGTGAATGTTGGAGACTTGGTGGTTGAGAGGGAGAGTACATTACCTCTCAACATGCAGCACCAGAGGAAGTATCAAACAATTATGGAGGAGCCACAACTGGTGAAGAAACTTCAGGAGGCTGTGGAGCAGCCACAACTTGAGAAGCTAATAGGAGATCGATTGGAGGCATCCACTCATGGAGAGACCTCGAGTAGGGGGAAATTTCAAGCCACGTGGATAGAGGGATCACATGCAACCATAGCTCCAGGTGTGAGGTAGGGTGATGTGAAGTGATAGTTCGAAGAAGGCTACAATAGGGGCAGGATCCTTGAGGTGCCCAGCCTCTTTGATTAGACCTTGCTACGGGAGCCTTGATGAGGATTAGCAAGACTAGCTGAGTGGGTAGAGACAAATGTGGATGGAGCGATGGAGGGAGCTTCAGCATCAGAGGGTGTTTCTAGCCCAACAGGGAGGTCAGTTGGGAGATTAGTTACTTACTTCTCAGTAATTGAATTATCGTGCAGCATTGGGGAGGATGATGTAACATGATGAGACGAGGTGGAGTGTTGATGCAGTGCTGGGAAATAGAACCAGTAGCAACACGGATGCAACAGGAGGAATCAATGTGATTGATGTAGTGAGAGATCAAAGTGACAGAGGCTAGAGTGGTCAAATGCTGAAGAGCACAGTGGTGCAGAGTTTTTCAGGCGATAGAGGCAATAGGAGTTAGAGACTTGGATGAAAGAGGCATCATTCTAATTTAGGTTGGATATTTTTTGTGTTCCTAGAGTTTTTGGAGTAACAACACTTGAGAGAAGTGTTGCATGTAGAACATTCCAAACATTCAATATTGGGTTTGAGTTGAATGCCTTTCTTGTTGGGAGGGAGTGTTGAAAATAGCAACAAAAAATGTTAAAAATAACATTGCTATGAAAAGAATTTCACGGTATACTCCAACTTTGTTGGAAATAGAAAAAAATAAAAATGGTAAAAATAGAATTGCTATAAATATCATTTTGGGATATATCCCAATTTTGATTTGTCCTTGAATCGAAATTAAGAAGTAAAATTCAAATTTATTCTCATTAGCTATTTGAAAAACAATTAATTAATTCATCTTGAGTTAGTTAGTTGTATAAAAACAAACATGGAGTCTTTGTGAAGACAAGCAATAATTATCCTTTTGATTGAGGAAGTTATCCCTTAATTAAGGATATAAGGATGAGTTGTATTTGAGTTGTAATTAGTTAGTTCACTTAACTAAGTTGAGTCCTGTTAGATTAGTTCCAAAAAGTTTGTGGAACTGATTGTGAGTTCAGTTAGTTAATGCATGCATATGCGCAACTAGTGTTCTCGAGATAACTCAATATTCTCTCATAAATAACTCATGCATTTCAGTTCATACATAGACCCAGTTGAGATTAAACGAAGGGACAATGTACTATCAGTTGGAGGAATTTTCCTATTAAGGAAACTCATCCATGCAGAAGGAATTAACTCCTTCAGGATTGCATAGTTATTTTAGAGGTCAGTGTTGTGTGTGAGGTGAGAATCACACAGGTTGTAAGTAGAGGACCCAAGAGAGACTCCACAAGGAAAAAGGATGCTTGTAGAATTGAAGGAAGGCACACATGTTGTCTATTTTTGCCTATGAGTAGTAGTGAGGGATTGTATTGAGATATGGAAAACTTGAGAGCTAAATCTTTATGTAATGGTGAGATATTTCCACTTGTATGATAATAAAAATGGTGGGGTTTTTAGCTAAGGATTTCCCCACAGTATTCTTTCATGTTTCATGTGTGATTGAATCTTCTTCTTTGTTATATGTGTTCTGGTTTTTCTTCCAAAAGTTTGATAGTAGAAGTAGACTAAGTATTTTGCTTTAATATATTACATAATCAAATTAATCTACACTTGTAATTTCTTGTGTTCTTATATTTGCTTACTGTATTTCTCTGTTGTCTTCCTTTCCAAGTGTCTATGTATATGCAATATGATTGATCTATTTCTTAAATAACCTAGACACACACACAACAACACATGAGTCTGTAATACCTCTATTTAACAATTCTTAACTAAGGTCACTCATAGGGTGATTATTAGATCAAGTGGTATCAGAGCTTTAGGCTATAAGGTTAGACAAGCTTGTGTTGGTTTAGTTGTTGAATGCTCACTAGATCAAAGCTCAAATTAGGAGAATGAGAGTTGGTCGAAACTATTCCTAAGATTGGGAGAATCTATCCTCAGAAGATAATGTCAGAGGAAGGTTCTGTGGGGCCAGACCCTCAATTCGTAGAGAGTTTCCTATCTATAAAGTTTATGGCAGAAGAAATGTATAGGGACTTTAGAAAGCATAAGGATGAAGATTCATCAGGCTCTAAACAAGATAAAGAAGAAAATGAATCTCATACTCGTGATCACTCAAAAGGAAAAGGGAAAGAGGAAAACTTTCTCAGACCTCCTAATAGCCCTGTGCATAGTAAGAAAGCATCCTTGCTTAAGCTAGATGTTAAATTTGACTTGCCTATATATGATGGAGAGCTGAATAATAAAAAATTGGACAATTGGATTAGACAAATTGATGTGTATTGCAGAGTGCAAAACATCGACTCAGACAAGAGAAAAATTCAGCTCGCAAGCCTACGCCTAGGAGGCACCGCCTTGGTTTAGTCGAAGGCAAAACCCAAGTTGACATGAAAAGACATGGTAAGACCATCTCTCTCTGGAGTGAATTTGTTTCTGCCATCAAGAAGCAATTCTATCCATTGGCCTACATGCAGCAAGCCATGATGAGTTGGAAAACTCTTCGTAGTTGAAAGGGAAAAGTGTGCAATGGTACACATAAGAATTTTGAAACAGAGCATTGATTCTAGGGATCTCATTAGAGTCACCAGAGACTCTTTTGAAGTACATTGGTGGTCTACATAGCTACATGAGGCATACCATCCTCATGTTCAATCCCACTAGTATAGATGAGGTATCTGTACAAGCTACTCATCTAAAGGCTAGAGGAAAGAATGGAAATCCAGAAGTTGGGGGACCATCCCAACCCACTGCAAGTAAGAGCAAGGAGAAAACAAAGCACAAGTGGAAAGAAAGGAAGGCTAACACTGCATAGAAGAGAAAAGCTTCATGCACTCACTGTAAAAATGATGGGCATGATGATGAGCACTATTGGATTCCGCATCGAGAGCGAAGACCTAAGAAATCCGAGGGCAAGAAGAAGAAGACTATTGCAACTATTCAGAAAGATCTGGGGTCAGACTTAGGATATGAAACAATCATTGCAGCCACAAGGATAAAAGGTAATAATTCTAAAGAATCTACTAGTAACTATGCTCAATCTATTATTGAAGAAGAACACGAGAGAAAAAGACATTAGCTTTTCCAAATTCGAGTTGTTTCCAAACATCAAAAGATTGATATTTTGTTTGATACTTGCTCACAAGTAAATTTGATTTCTAAAGAACTTGTAAAGAAGTTGGGATTAGCAACTACACCTCACAAGAACCCACACCCATTACGATGGCTGAATGATAAAGCACAACTACAACTGACTAGATAGTGTGAACTCAAGTTTTATTTTGGGTTAGCATTTGCAGATGAGGTTGAGTTAGACATAATTCCTTTGGATATATGTCGAATTTTTTTATGGAGTCCTTATTCATATGATGGAAAGGCTATTTTCTATAGAGCTGAGAACAAGTATCTACTTGTTAAAGATGGAATCAAATACTTTGTAAGAGATCATAAGCTCAAGAATAATTATATTCTCATAAACTCAAGGTAGATGAAAAGAATGATAAATTCATGCAAACAATTCTTACTAATGGTTGTAAAGGAAAAGAAACCTGATAAAACCAATGTATTTGAGGGTTGTAATGCTAAGAAACAAGTTGATATAGAAAAGATTGTTTCAGAGTATGATGTTTTGTTTCAAGAACCTAAAGGTCTGCCACCTAAAAAGGAAATAGTACATGATATTATTTTGCAGCAAGATTTTCCATTACCTAACATAGGAATGTACAGGTTGTCTGCTTTAGAGAATACTAAAATCAAGAAGAAGGTGCAGGAGTTGCTTGAGAAGGGGTTCATTAGGCCTAGCACATCACCATGTGGGTTACCAATCATTTTGGGGAGAAAGAAAGATGGATCGTGGAGAATGTGCATTGACTACCAAGCACTAAATAAGATAACAATCAAAAACCGTTATCCCCTTCATCACATACATGATCTTTAGATCAATTAAAGGAAATTGTTTATTTCACCAAGCTGGATTTGCACAGTGGATACCATCAAGTCAGAGCTGCGGAGAAAGATGCATGGAAGAGTGATTTCAAAACAAAGCAGGGATTGTATGAGTGGTTGGTTATGCCTTTTGGCTTGACCAATGCCCATGCTACTTTCATGAGATTAATGACTAGTGTACTCAAACCTTTTCTTGATGATTTTGTTATTGTGTATTTGGATGACCTTCCAATTTTTAGTAAAATGTGGGAGGAACACTTAATGCATGTGAAGTAGACATTAGATGTTTTCAAAAGAGAAAAACTTTGTGTTAAACTCTCCAAATGTAAATTTGGAAAAAAATCTCTAAATTATTTGGGTCATATAGTAGGGGGTGGTGAATTGAAAATAGATCCCTCTAAAGTGGCAGTAATTGCAAACTCGCCTATACCCAAGTCTGCTATAGAAGTGAGAAGCTTCTTAGGAGTAGCACAATATTGCAGAAATTTCATCTCTAGCTTTTCCTCAATTGCAGCTCCCTTACATGCTTTGATAGGATTGAACAAGGTGTTTCAGTGGGGAGGCAAACATCAGAAAGCCTTCGACACCTTGGAAAAAAATATTAGTATAGCACCTGTGCTAGCACTGCATAATCTAAAAAGACCTTTCGAGGTTCAAACAAATGCCAGTGACTATGCCATGGGAGTAGTGTTGAAACAACATGGTAAACCGATATGTTATCATTCTGAAACTTTTAATACTGTAGTAGTTAACTATCCTACATATGATAAAGAATTGTATGCATTAGTTCAAAGTGTGAAAAAATGGAGACAATATTTAATGGGCAAAGAGACAGTCATACATACTGGTAATCAACCACTTCAATATCTACACTCCCAACTAAGTTGCAGTAATCAAGACATTAGAGGTGGGTGTGTTTTTTACAACAGTTTCATTTGGTCATCACATATAAAAAGGGCATACATAACAAAGTTTCAAACATGTTATCTAGACCTATTATAAATGCATCTACTATACTTAAGCATAATTATATACTACATGAAAGCTACATTGAACAATATGCTCATGATATAGACTTTAAAGATGTATATGCAGCTTTGAGTCAAGGAAAAAAGGTAGAAGAATTGGATTATCATGTGAAGGAGTGACTCTTACATCATTGTGGGAAACTCTACATTCCACAAACAAAGAGAGTAAAGATAATTAGAGAGGAACGCACTTCTCTAATATCAGGTCACTTTGGGGTAAGTAAAACTGTTGCACAGCTGCAAAGATTTTGTTAATGGCAAAAAATGAATGAGACTGTTTCTAGATATGTGAGAGGGTGTACTATGTGTGCCAAAAGCAAGCCCAACAATATAAAACTATGCCTATAAACTCCATTACTAGTTCCCTATCACCCTTAGGAAAGTGTTTCCATGGATTTGTTGGGGGACTGCCTAAGTATAGAAAGGGTCATGATTATGTATATGTGGTTATGGATAGGTTCAGAAAAATGTGTAGTTTGATACCTTGTAATAAGCAGATTACAACTGAACAAACTGCAAAACTATTATTTGAACATGTATGGGTTCATTTTGGGTTACCCTCTTCTATTGTATCTGATTGAGACACCCGATTTCTGGGGAGGTTTTGGTTAAGTCTATGGGAGTTGATGGACACCCAACTAAAGAAAATCATAGCTTTTCATCCACAAATCAATGGCCAGACAAAAGTAGTTAACAGGATAGTGATTTAGCTACTAAAAGGATATTACAACAAACATCCTAAGCTTTGGGATGAACACTTGTGTTATGTGCAGCATGCTTACAACATAGAAAAACATTCTTCTATAGAGAGATCTCCTTTTGAAACCTGTTTTAGTTCTACACCAAGGTCTCCTTTGGATTTTGTCTTTGGTAAAGATAGCACGGTTGATGGACACAGTGATGTGGACAAGGCAACTAGGTTCATTGAACAGATCCAGGAGATCCATGAGGCAGTACATGAATAGATGGAAAAGGGCCAAGCCAAATATAAGGCAAGGCATGACAAGCATCTGATGGAGCATATTTTTCAAGTTGGTGACCAAGTATGGTCATATATTAGCAAGGACACGATGCAAGGTGAAGGTAAAAAGCTAAAGCCTATCAGGTATGGACCTTTAAGGATACTTGAGAAGATTGGTGAAAATGATTTTCACCTTGATATACCAGCTTACATGCACATCTACTCAGTCATAAATTTAGATTGCTTGAGATTGTTTGAACCTTTGATGATTGAGGATCTTGAAGTGCAAAGTCAATTGCCTTTTATTAGTGACCTGCTACCTAAATATCTAAATGAATTGTATGAAGACACAATCTTGGATAGGAAGGTGAGGACAATGCATAGTGAAAATGTTGAGTACCTTAGAATTAGACTCAAAGGTTCAAAGTTGAGCAGTGTAAAGTGGATTGAGATTGGGAAAGTGAGACAGTAGTACCCTCACTTAGTCGATGCGTGAAAGAAAACCAACATTGGTGGTCCAAAAGCTTTTCAATGCGAAGGTTGTGATTTGAATTAGATCCATAAATAATGATTAACACAACCATAGCTATACCAGGTGAGGACAAACTTCAAATAATTTAGAATAGTGATCAAAAACACCTATAAACCAGTGGCAGTTGGTAGCCAATGTGGAACGACAAGGACCTTGGTCAAAGCACCCTGACCGAGGCCCATGGAGACTATGCGGGAGGCGAAATTAGCCCTTGGGAAGCCCATATCAGGAAACAATGGGATTTTTTGATGTGCGATTAGCGCTAGCACTAATCATACATCGCTAGGCGAAAACCCTCAAAATGGAGAAGCCCCGAGTGCTTGGTTGCATGAGAGCTGGGAGAACCATGGGGAAAAAGGCTAAAGGCAAAGGCAGGACTCGTGCTCCAAAAAAACCAGCAGTATTGATCGGAGGCATCCCTGGGCGATAAGAAGTTTTGGTGAAAACGGAGTGATTCCACTCAGCGCACGACACGTGACAAGTGGAGGAGAGAGAAAACTGCTTCTCATTGTGCACTAATGGTCGAACATGTCAACCGTGTGAAATGAGCGGATAGCGTCGGATCTGGGGTCTCCAGATCTAACGACTGAGATCACGCCTGTTGGAGAAGATGGAATTGACAGAGGATTAAGCCGCGATATCAAATAATTTGAAGTCCAAATTGACCATCAAGGTATGATCCGGATTTAAACAGGAACGCAATAAAATACAGAGATAACCATATACACACCGATGCAGCGGAAATAATGCTTCATTTCATTAATGGAAAATATCGAAATATGCTTACAACCAGAATTGGAAATAAACCAGCTAGGGCGATGGTATCTTATCTCTGAGAAGAGATGTGCGGCTACATGCCTCTAAACTGTTCCGAACTTGTGTTACAATGAGGCTCGAAGGCCTATTTATTATTGAGAAACAATGGAAAACCCTTCACATTCCAAACCGTACCCTAGAGATGAAACGCCAAATTTGGGCCCCGTTTTTGGGTAAATTGGTACATCAATTTCCCGGGGTCGTAACTTTGGCATATGATCTCTGTTTGACGCATATGATAGCTCGTTAGAAAGATCTATCCGAGAACTACCATTGTTGGAACGGGCAACATCAGTCCATCCCATGGACCCATGTTGCCCCCGGATTCCCCAAAAAAACGTCGTTTAGGGCCTCAAAACAGCTCTGGAAGTTCAGGACCCGAAAAACGACTAAAAATAGTAAGTTGTGCTACAATTAAGGAAATTGAAAATGCTGAAAGGGAAAGTTGCGGGGGTCCAAACGGGATAGGTGGGTGGCCACCAACATCCACTTGGATCATTCCTCCCCCCTTAGGAAGCAATGGTCCCCATTGCATTGAGGTCCTCCCTGAGATGAGGAAGCTTCTGCTGAGATGGGTCGCTCGTGAGTTGTTCTGCAATCTCTGATGTGTCCAGAAATGGTGGGAAGCTTGGTCGACGATGGTACACATTGAACACTGGATGCAGGCCAAGGAATGGATGAATGACGTGCTCGAGAGCATTATTCCCCATAGCCTTGGTACTGCTGTACGGACCATGTCGGAGTGGTCTGAGTTTTTGATGGGTTCTGGTGAGGCGTTCTCTCTGCAGATGCAACCAGACTTTGTTGCCCACCTGAAACTTATGTGGTACCCCTGTTGGCGAGGAGAAGTTGTTCCTGTGTTCTGTCATGACCGTATCCCTTTGCTGCTGCTGCGGTGTGGAGGAACCCTTTGTGGTGGTCATGGATGTAGCAACGATCTTCCCCTTACTTTGGGAGTGAACCATACAGATGAATTTCCTGGTCTGTGATATGAGCTTGCTGCCTTTCTTAGCAGTGATCAAAGCTGTGGTGGTAGGTGGGGCTACCTCCGGTATCCTGTATAATGAATTATTCAAAGAAATAATGATAGCACGAGGCCTTGACTCATA
>APFE030738606.1:31859-58062 GCA_000404065.3 Pinus taeda | reverse complement strand
ATTTGTAATGTGTTGAGCATGTACTTGTATTTATTTCCAGTATTTACATGGTAAATAACTTGTTAATTAACAGAACAAGTAGGTAGGAATAAATCAGTAAAGTGCATGAAGGGTTTCTAATGTGTCAGTCTTAGAAATTCTAACACATAGTAAGATGTTGAAGAGTATATGTCTCTTTTTTATAATTAAGTATGGGTATTTTTAGTGCCTAAATCTACCTCAGGTTGAGAAAGGCAGGTCTAAGGTAACATCAAACCATGCTTAACCTGGTAGCTAGCCCTATTAGGTCGGGAGAGAGCTCTCTCCTTGTCAATCTCAATGAAAATTTATCGAGGAAGGTTTGAGATGACTGATATAAAAACTAATTTTAGGCTAGGTATGCTTGCTTGGAGGAATTTGATTGAATTTAATGGTTGGTTGCTAGATCAAATGAGAAGGCAACTTTGGGTCTGGGAAATGAACACAAATTTGCAGAGGTTTCTGTGGGGCGAGGTAGGCAAGTGTCTTAGCACTTTGAAATGAGTGTAATGGTGAGTCTAAAGTGTTAGATTCGGTCTAGTAGCCCTCCATCAGCGATCAAAGCTCTTTGCATTTGCATAGGTAGGTGTCTCATCAGTGTCATCTTTGCATTCTTTAGGCATGCCATAACCCTGATGGAGGAGCTGGTATCTTTTTCCCCCTCTTGGCATTGCTGGACCAAAGTTATTTCTGTCATTAAATTTTTCAAGATTGTCTTGTCTTGTCTTGAGGTCAAATTCCTAGGTTTAGGGTTTTGGTCAAGTTTGTCTTCAAGGTCATGTCTCTGAAGGTCAATAAATGTTCAGCAAGCTAGAGGGATGATTTTAACGGTGTTTCTTCGCAAATTCCTATCTTGTACAATTAATTTTCATCTTGGATTTAAAAACTCTATTTTTAAAGCCAAGATCATTTTTCAAATTTTTGTAAAAAATGATGAAATTTTAAAAAATTCTCAAGGACAGCATGTAACCCTGGCTCCCTAGCCAAGATCCCTCAGATGATATCCTTGCAAAAAGAATCGAGCAAAAGCATTAAATCAGTCAATTTCAGGACAAAGGAAACCAAAAAGTCAAGTTTTTTAAAGTGTCAAAGGAAAAACATTAAAAAGTGGGTTGTGATATGAAATTTATTCAAAGCAAGGCTATAAAGGTTCTATTTTCCTCCATTAAGCCTCATTGTGCATTCAAGTGATAGAGAAGTCAATTGGCAAGAGCGTTTGAGCGTTGGAGTGGATTGTAAAAGCGTTTGGGAGAGGTGAGACCCGTTAAAACAGAGGTGAGACCCGTCAAGCAGGTGAGACCCGTCAGGCTACCTCTGCCAGTACAAAATTTGTATGGGTGAGACCCGTCAGGATAGTGAAACCTGTTGGGCGGTGAATGCGACCCATCAACGCATTATTTACACAAAATCGCCAGCAGCCCGCAAAGGAACCACGATTTGCCAGATTTTGTAAGGTAGGCCCTCAAAGCATAAAAAAAAATTATTGCTTGCTACAGTTCAACAAGATCATAATTGTGATTTTAAAGGTCTTCATTTTGCAAGTAAAAGCTCCATTGCTGCTGTGGGTATGAAATTGTCAAAATTGCTGCTTTGAGTATGAAATTGTCAAACTTGCTAGGGTTTAGTATGTTGTTTTGAGGTATCCCATTTTCTTTCCTATTGTCCACCTCCCATTACATATTCCTTATTATTTTAATTCCCCTTCCAAATTTGATAAGAACCTTAAACCCTACCCCTCATGATGCCAATGTAAAAAAAAATATATCATGATGCATAATGCAATAATTGTTGCAATATTTTTCCCTTAAAATCCCTATTTATATATTCATTCCCATGTTCCCTTTAAAAGTGCCCCTCCCCTAACATTCTCCTCATGTTCCTTGTCCCCTTGAAACAGTATATAAATCAGCATTTTGTAGGCAGAAACAACAGGACATTTTGGCCACTCTGCTTCCTAAACAATGTCAGAAACTGAAACCTATGAGCAGAGTGATGACCAGGTATCAGCTTCAGAAATTGAGGTACAGAGGAGGCCTCAAACGGTAAAAGGCGGTCATCACAGGAGAGCGGAGCCCACCTCTTTGACAGAGTTACAGGCTTGTCTTATGGCAGTCTCATGTTTTCAGTACATGTCTTGCTATGAGTTTTGCGAGAGGATCTCTCGGATTCAGCACCATAGAGAGTTGGCTCGCCTATTTGTTTTACACTTACATGATGGACATGTCAACCTTGCCGGGGTGGACTTTATTTTGACACCCGAGGTGATTTCACAAGCTACAGGGATACCTAATGTCGGGGAGGTATGAAACAAGCGCAAGGTGTTGGACACTGTTCAGATTGAGCCTTTTATTAGACCAGCATTCTTGAGACTATTGACAGGTGTGTTTCCATTCAAATTTCTCAGGCGTGAGTATGCTCCCATGATGAGGCTCATCATGCGCTATTTTACCTGTGAGGGCAGATTTTCACAAATATATTCGTACCATATCCGTATATTGATGCACTTCACACGAGTACAGATGATGAATATCCTTGTTTTCTTCTATCAGAACATTGGGAGGATGGTATCCATAATGCAGAGGAAGAGCCCGGCACAGCAGTATAGGAGCCTTTACCATTATGGTTTGATTCAGCTTGTAGTATTACACCAGTTGGCTCAGCGAGGCATCTCATGGGAGGAGTTCATCTCTCATGAGATTTTCACACCATTACCCTTGCCACATCCTGAGGTTGTTCACGAGGAGGGAGGACCATCTCAGCAGCATGACATCCCCGTCATTAGCCATGTGATCTCCCCACTTTTGGTTACTTATCAGAGAGGCGAGAGGGCCTTATTTGCAGCAGCTCGGCGAGTACTTTCTCCACACCAGGTGGAAGGGGTCTCGCCTTCTTCATCAGCACCGCGAGTGTTATCTCCACACCAGGTGGAAGGGGCCTCGCTTCCGACAGCAGCACAAGTATCAGAGAGGGGCAAGCAGCCCATGATTGAGGAGGGATTGTCAGGTGATCCAGTTATTGATCTTGACGTCGGTTCTCCTAGCTCATAGCTCAAGGATATCATCCTAGAGCAAAGGACCGAGAATGAGTCGCTGCACACAAAGTTGCTAATGGAAAAATGGATAATTAACTATTTAGAGCAGCGAAAAAAACAGTTGGAGGATGAGCACAAGCTTTATGAGTTGCAGAAGATTCGTGAAGACCGGGAATTGGCTCGCAAGAGACCCGGTGACTTGAGACCCATAGATCGAGAATCTATGCTTATTTGGGACAATGCTCATTTGAAAAGGCTGTTGGCTAAGGCCAACCAAGATAACAAACTGCTGAGAAACATGAAAAACCATTATTGGGCCCGGATGCACGTGTGCAAAGCGAAGATGAAGGTGCTTAGAGGGCGGTTGGCTAAGGCACTAAAACAGAGAAAGAGGCCCGATCCACTCCATATCTTGGCTGAGGCTTCACTCAAGGATCAAGGCACTAAATAGCCTAGCCACAGCACAAATCCCAAGAAATTTTGAGCATTTTGGGTAAATTTTGAATTTTTCAGGGAATTTACAGGTTTTCTCCATTAACGGGTCTCACCCCCGGTGAGACCCTTTGTCCCGGCAACTCCATTTTACAAAAACTCAGCATTTATGGATTTGTCATGAAAAGTTACACTTGCTCATCGATTACTAAGAAATTTCATCAAGTTTTGAGCCTCAAGAAAATCAAAAAACATGCAAAAAATGACTTTCTGCCACTTTTTTGACACACAGAAAACAGTCTTGGGAGATTGAAATTTTGGAGGGGCAAATGACCACCAAATTCAGAAATTCTAGTTGGGTTGGAAAGTAGACATCCAGACCTTTCCAGCAAGCCCACTTGTGCCTCATTTGGACACCTGTAAGTGCCCCAAACGTGGTCCCAAAGACACGCGACCCGTCAGGCAGCGGTATGTGACCTGTTGGGCAGTTTTCATAGGAAATTCATCTATAGCTCAGGAACTCGCCCAGCTTTGACCAGTTTTGACTTGAGATGGGATTTTTCACCCTCTTTGATGTAATTAATGTATTTTCATGTTACCATGACACTTATTTACCTATTCTAGAAGATTCATGCATGAAATAACAAACATTTAATGAATGGATTGGTTTCCTAGTTTATAGAGGCAAGTTGTTTTGACTGCCTAGATTTTAGTGCTAAGTTTAGAAGTGGTTGAAACAGCTCCTAGGATAGTGAGCTCGACCCATGGAGGCAGGGAAAGAGGTTATATGATCTATATTATGTACTTTCTTGTTCATTTTCATGGTTGGACTCTTGAGGGAGAAGCTACCATTGTATCATTTCACTGTATCTCTGCAATTTTTGGCTAAGGAAGACCAGGGTTTTGCAGTCCTTTTTGGGATTCTTGTGGTTACATGTATTGATGGTGTGTTTCTCTATGTACTTGTAAGTGTGTTATGTGAATCATTTCCTTTCTTTTCCTTCTGCACATTAAGAAAACGAAGTGTTAAAGTAAGAATTCATGACTGTCATGCTCTGCTTTTATGTTTGTTTAATTTCAATGTTTTCTACTGTTTAAGGAGAATTAAAAGTTATTATTTGCTCTCCTTAACTCCTCACCTATCATTCCTAATCATCCACCTCAATAAAAGGCATCAATACTGTCTCGTACCTCGCCCCAAAGAACCCCCTGCAGAAACTGTGTCCAATCCCCGCACCCAAAATTGCCATCCCCTCAATTTGCCACCAAAAGCCCTAAAAACCCCATATCAACCCTTTTGATCAGTTTACTAGCCTAAAATCAGTGTTACCCTATTGGTCATCTAATCCATTGAATATTTTACTGAGCTTGATCGGAGAGAGCCTTCTCCTGCCCTGTAGGGCTAGCTACGAGGCTAAATGGTTTGATGTTGCCTTGAGGTTTGCCTCTTTCAGCTTGAGGGAAATTTCAAGTGCTAACAGCTTCCAAGATTGATAGTCCTTAATAGTGTCTGCGTGTTCTGCAGTGACATCTGTCTGAAACCAAAACCTTGACTCCGATGCATTTAGGTACACTTCTCAGGCTCCTTTGTCGAACTCGTTTGTGAGCATGCACAACATTGTCTTTAGTGTGGCCAGAACAACTACATACTTGCACATGATGTCTACAGTTATAGCCAAGTCTTCGCTGGTGTCAGTGCGTATCAACTCGTTGAAGTACAAGTCAAGCTCTTGCTTGACCTACTTCTTGGTCTTCGGCTGAGTGATGGTCCCTGGTGATGGGACTGCATGAGTGCACACTATAACCTCCATGATTTTTAATACTCATCCATGGGAAGAATGTATGCTAGTTATGGATTGTGGTAGGTCTTCGTAGTTTCAAATCTAACTCTGGATATGTGCTTGGAGCTTGACCACGTTGGCCTTCATCAACTTTGGCAAGTGAGACGGGGCTCCCTTGTACTTGATCATCCATGCTTGCATGTTTTCAACGACATTATGTATGTTATTCAAGATGTTTACTCTTCTTTCACGTTACTACTCCCATCCATGGAGATGAACAATTGCTTGATGCATGGTACCAAAATTGGAGTACAATGCTTGCATAATTGTGTCCATGGGCAACACTTCATCCAGTATTGCCTTCTTCAGCTCAGCTTGGGCGAACATTGTCACCAAGTGTCGTCCCTTCTTTGCCACCTATAGTTCCTTCACCAATTGTTCATTCTCAGCTATGAGAAAATGAACACTTGAGCTAGTGGCTTCAGCATACACTCTGGTTGCATTGGTTAATGAAGTTGGATGTTTGTGCACATCAGTCGCGATCACTTTATGTTCAAATTATGCATGGGATTTTTTGTCTTTCAGAGTTGGTACTCTTTGAGACTACACAACTCTATGATGAGATTCCTCAAAGGAGGTGTTTTTCATCTCTTCTTCCAATTGACCACCAAGCATCTCAGTGCCTCCTTGGTCACCTGAGACTTTCTCACTGTTTGGGTGCATTGAAGTAGATAAGTCAACCTCTCTTTGGTGAGGCATGAGGTCAGTGTCATGTTCCAACTCATGTTGCTCCATGTATGCATCAAATTGGTCAAGAGTCTATTCTATCTCATGAGAAAAGTCTTTCCACTATGAGGGTTCAACGCTTTGCTCGATGCAAATTGTTGAGAAGAATCAACTACTTGTACAGGCACTAGCTCATCTGTCTACACGTGATGTGCCCCGTGTCAAATCTGTTGTTGTTGCACTTCCTTCTCATGTTGGCACAACTCTTGTTATTTTCAGAGTTGCTTCCTTAGCTCATGCAAATCCTTCTTTTATTCTTCCATTCTCTTCTTTTTCTTCTCCCTTCGCATGATTTTATTTCCGCACTACTACCTCTTCTTTTGAATAGCCATAGATGCTTGTTCTATAAGTGAATTTTCTCAAAACTTGCAAGATTGTTCCTCCTCAATGTGGTCGATAATAATTCTCTTCCCTTTTTCGTGCAAATGTATGCTTGGTTCTACTGTTTCTATTGTTGTTGCTACTACTGGTGTTCTTCGTGATGCTGCTTCATGCTACTATGCTAACAACTCTATGTCGAAATTCACATGTTCATTGGGTCTGGAGGAATTGAAGCAATAACTACATGAGTCCTCCACAGCCTAAAGACATGCACCATGGATCCAATTGAATTGAACTATCATGCAGTGATCCTTCACAATGCAATGTGGGTCATACGTGTTGAAGCTTCAAAGATCGAATGGTTACTTCTTCATATTTTTAGCTCCAACATCTATTTGCTCGATGCTCCAGATCTTGTATAACCCAATCCAGAATGCAGGAGTGGGGCCATGTGCCTTATTCTTCCTCTACGGCCTATCTTTTAATCCTACTGAGATACAATACACTACTTCCTACATGAAAAGCACGTCCAAAGAAAATGTTTCTAGAACATGCGAAGGCTTCACTCTGTTATCACTCAGGTTGTCCCTAAGCTCCTGAAGGGATATGGCTGAGGTAACCATAAACCAATATTTGGACTGCAGGTTCTAGCCTACCTGCAATCAGAGAGGGCTCTCTCTTAATGATTTTGTTGATGATTATTTTAGGCTAGCTATTGGGTCAAAGGGTTTTGTGTTTGGTTGTAGGAAGGATGATGCTTTCAAACAGAGAGGCATGCATAGTGTGATAAGTTCAAACCATTGGGCATGGAGTCAAGGAGTAGGACTGTTGGTGCGTTTTCTTGGTCACAAGAGGAAAATGGAGCAAGGTAACTACACATAAAACAACCTTCAAGCTAAAGGAGATGAAATGAGATATAAGGAAAGAGAGGAAATTAAGAATCTCTCACTCAGCATAAAAAAGGGAAGGCGAATGAGCTCTACCTATGGGAAGTTAAGAATACCTGGATAACTATCATACATGGGTGAATTAGGACAAATATGAGCCAAAAGGAATTCACATTTATATCTAATTCAGAGGAAAACATATAGAAACAACAAAAATTGAGCATAGAGTGCAATTAAGCAAAGTCTAGACTATTCAGTTTTCCTGTTATTTAGACAATGATATGATATCGGTTTAAACAAATATAAAGAAATATAACGAAGAAACACTTATTATTCCATATAGCAGCACAAGAATTCCACAGTCACTCTTCAACCATTTATACGCATCAAATAGTCATTGGTCCAATCCTTTTAGCAGTCTTTGATTATAGAACATATCAGATATACAGTGCGAGTCTCTCCTGGATCGGATCAGCCAACTAACAATCCACCCCCATTCAATTTTTCAGGGCTGTCTTTATAGTGAAAATATCTAGGAGTATTTATTACAGCAGATCTTAAATATATGTGAGTGAAATGAGTGTTGTAATTCATCTTATCTTGAAGTAAATGTATGAAACATTTATCTAAGTTTCGCGTTGGGGCATCTGCTTCAAAATGAGTAGGAATGTATTCTTTGATGTTATGCGCTAGCCATTTATCATAACTACGCATTGGTCTCTGCTCCACTGCTCTTGAGTAGCTTTGATGTTCAGTAACTGTGATTTGAGAGGCTTTAAATGGCTTTTACTGTTTCTTTGACTTGCTGGGGGCTCCTTAATGTTTTATCAGTTTCGAGCACTGAGAAAATCTTCGCTCGTACACTTTGCCACAACACTGATACACTTTTCCACAACACTGATACACTTTAACATGAGCTTTTGGTTTCTTTCACCTTTTGATACTCTTTTAAAATGCTAAATCACCCTTTTTCTGCCCTTTCGAGGCAAAAAATGACTGTTGAAGAAAAGATTCCCCATTTCAGCCTATTTCCCGTAGCGACGCACGATTAGCGCTACGCACTGATCACGCATCGAAAACTGCCTCAGGTTTTGAATCCAAGCTTCTTAAGCAATGATTTCTCCTTTGCGTGCTTTTCTTTTGGCGGATGACGTCAGCATGACGTCAGCGGTGGGACCCGTACGACGGGTGACGTAGCAGGGTGACATGGCATGGGAAATAGGACTTATAGAGGAAGTATGAACATTCCTTGAGTAAAGAAGACCTTTACCAAGGCTACTAATATGAAGAATGATGAATCTGAGAGGTATCAAGTAGATCTTGACCTCTTTAGGGGAAGTTAGTGAGTGATTTAGGGAATAAGGAAGAAGAGGGAAGTTAGTTATGCCTCGCTTGAGCTCCTCTAAATGAAAACTACCTGATAATTGTGACCTAAATAAATATGACATTTGAAAAGGTGAAATTGATCACAAATCAACTTTCTGCAACCTCAAAACTACCTACCCAACCTACTTACCTAGCATTTTTCCTTCTTTTGGTTTGGGTGCACTTGAACTAGCAAACCCAGCTTTCAACTTTTCTTTTACTGTCCTCCTATCTACATCTATACTTGTTTCATCCAAGGGCTCAGATTAAGCTGTTGAGCACCCTTGCTTCTCTAACTGTCTAAGAATCTACCAAGATTAAGCCGTTTCGACAGATAATGATTCTCTATATTCTACAACAGGAAATTGAAACCTAGGGAGACCAAGATTAAACTGTTTGGACCTCCCTTTAGCTGAAAGTTCTTCAAAAATGGAATAACACATCAATATTGGAACACAACAGTGGAATTTAGACTAGCACACTCTCGTGGCATCCTTGTTTGGCCTCTGTAGCAAATATGGAACATTGAAGCATGCAAAGTATGACATAATTGGCATGTAAAAATGTCAATCATGAAATATGAGTAACCTGTTGCAGCAAGAGGCTAACAGTAGCTCCACTTGGGGATGGCTTTTCCTTGTGAAAGGCCAAGAACAACAGGTCAGACTACCTTGATCTTCTATTGTTGTTGTAGTTTGAAATTTCTTAGTGCTGACTGTTGGATAGTTGGAACTTTCGAATGAGAACAACACTTTCCCTCAACTAAATTATTTGTGAATTGTGAAGCACTGCCTAGTTTCTTCTGTGTGCTCTATCATTCAGACTGTTACATAAAAATGAAACAAAGTGTTGAAATATACAAACATTTATGTACATAAATAATACCATCGGGCGATTCTCAACAAAAGGGATCATGATAATGTTTTAATGTTCGGCCATTTACAGGGCCCTCTTTCGTTGTGTTGCCATCTACAGATTTGAGGAAATATGTGTTATTGCCTCGCACAACGCTGATAATGAATGGACCTTTCCAAAGAAAATGAAATTTTGCATGTTTTTCCTTGTCTTCTCTTCGTGAGTCCCACCTTAGAACTTTGCTACCAACACCGAAGTCCTCAACCTTAGCTTTCTTATCAAAAATCCTTTTGAGTTTCTCTTGCAAAATTTGAGCTCTATCATACACTTGCTCTCTAGTCTGCTGGAGATGAATGATCAGATTGATTCTTCTTTGAATGTCATTTGGTTCAGCCTGAATCTCCTGTAACAGTTTGATAGTCGGAATGCCCAAAGATGAAAGAAATCTGGCTTCCATGCCATATACTAGCTCATAAGGGCTCATCCTAATGGATCTCTTGGTTGAAATTCTGTCTTCCCACAGGGAATTTGTGAGCTTTCTATGCCAGTTCTTTTTGTTTTCCTCCAGCACTTTCTTTATGATGTTGATGAGGCTTTTGTTGGATGATTCGGCCAAGCCATTACCTTGAGGGTAGTAGGCTATAGAATGGCCCAAGGTAATGTGAAATTTATGGCAGAAGTTGATCATCTTATTGGGTTTGAAGGCAACAACGTTTTCAGTGATGATCTTCTCAGGGAAGCCAAATCTGGAAAGGATATTGCCCTCAAGGAATTGGATGATAGTGGAGTCATTGGCTTGCCTACATGGGATAGCTTCAATCCACTTGGTGAAATAGTCGGTGGCTGTTAAAATCCACTTGTGCTGGCCTGAAGAGGAGGGGTGGATTTCACCTATGAAGTCAAGACCCCATTGTTGAAATGGATTTTCGGTTGAGATGGGCTTAAGGGGAAGAGGCAACAATTTTCTTTTCCCTTCAAAGATTTGACATTTGTGACATGAAACAGCAAATTTCTTGACATCTACAAATAGAGAGGGCCAATAATAACTAGCCCTTCAAATATTGTCAGTAGTGAATTTCCAATACAGATGCCCTCCACAGTGCCCTGCATGGAACTCTTTCACGATGTTGCCAGTTTCATTTATGGTTAAACAGTTCAATAACATTCCTTCACGATTTTTTCAAAACAGGGCACCATCTAAGACACGAAACTTTGATGCTTTCATTTTTAGAAATCTCTTTTTGGTTCTGGACAATCCTGGGGGAGCACACAGGTTTAACAATACAAAGCAAATATCAGCATACCATGCGGATTGTAAAAAGGTTTGGTTGATCTGTGGAGTCGGCAGCTCTAGTTCATTATCCAGTTGGTAGATGTCTAAGGCTTGAAGATTCGTTTCGGACATTAGTTTGGCTAAACCTTGTCCCTTTATCATCTTGGTGGGTTTTATCTCAATGTCATATTCAAGAATGCTGGCAATCCACTTGCCTCTTTTTCCTTCCAGCCCCTCTTGAGTTAATATGTCTTTTACAACAGAGTTTGGGACATAGGCAATCACATGTGAATATAAAATATAAACTCTGAAGTCTTTTATAGCCTTGACAAGGGCATAGGCCTGCTTTTCCATAATTTAGTACTTCAAGGGAGGATATCTTAAGGGTCGGCTGAAAAATGCAATTGGATTTTCATTTCCTTGATCATCTTTTTGCAAAAGGACAATATCTATCGTGTGCTCGGATGCAAAAGAAAAAATGATAAAATCTTTGTCAAATTGCGGATTTGTGAGGATAGGCGTTCGAGTCAAGGAAGTTTTGATACTCTCAAAACCCTGCTTGGTTTCAAGAGACCATCTTAGCTTGGCATCCTTTTTTAACATGTTAATTAACAGTCTTATCAGTTCAGCTAAATTTGGGATAAATCTCCTTAGGAAATTGATCTTTCCAAGGAATGCTTGCAACTCTTTTATGTTTCTTGGGTAGGGAATTTGGAGGATGGCTTGGATCCTTTCCGGATCAATTCTAATACCGTCTTTTGAAATGATGTGGCCTAACAACTTACCTTCCTCAAGGCCAAACAAGGACTTCTTGGGGTTCAAGGAAATGCCATATTTCCTGCATGTCATGAAGATTTGCCTTAAATGTTTTAGGTGCTCTTGATCAGATTTAGAGAAAGGGGTTAAGTCATCAAGGTAAACAACAAGGAAATCATGTATTTCCTTGGCAAATGCAATATCCATTTCCCTTTAAAAGGTGGCACCAGCGTTCTTTAGCCCGAAAGGCATTTTAACATACTTAAATGTTCCCCACGGTGTGGTAAAGGCTGTCTTGTCTTGATCATCCGGGTGAACAAGTATTTGATTGAAACCTGAAAAGCCATCAAGTAAAGAAATTCTAGATGACCCCACTACTCTTTGCAGGATGTGGTCCATATTAGGCAAAGGATAGTGGTCTTTTCGAGAGACTTGATTTAAGTTTCTTAGGTCTACACACAGTCTGATCTCACCTGATTTTTTCCTTTTAGGAACCAGATTGGATACCCATTCAGAAAATCTGATGGGTGCTATGATACCTGCTTCAAACATTTTCTTCACTTCCTTTTCAATGAGGGGAAGAGGCATCGGGTTCATTCTTCTAAGTTTCTGCTTGAATGGTTTTTTATTTGGTTTTAAGGGGATGGTATGTTGAATCACTGAGGTGTCATAGGACTTCAAGTCCTCATAACTCCAAGCAAATACATCTTGGAACTCTGAACAAATCCACATACTGTGGTTTTTGATCAGGGGGCAGATTTTTGGACAATTTAATAATTTTGGGCTTTTCTGTTGTCCCTATGTTGTGTTCTTCTATAGCAACACCTAAAGGCTCCATTTTTGGATTTTTGGGCACATCATTATCATCAAACATGTCTTCTAATGGAGTGAGGCCAGCAGGCAAAAAGTTATTCTTTAGATCAATGAGCTCGGCCTCTGCTTTGGCTGTTTCATCTAAATTCATTTGTTTCAGCTCTTCTATGTTTGCATTATAAAAAACAGTTGGGTTAAGGATTTGTTTTGCTGTTGCAGCTATTAGCACCTGCTGATTTTCGTTTGTTTGTTGCTGGGAATCATTCATGGCCTCTATGTCAATGTTTATATTTGAAAACTCGCCCTCAAGAGTGAGTAAATTGTTAATCTGGGCATCATTTTCAAATACTTGCCAGTCTTTAATATTGTTAGGAACAGTGGGCCTATGTTTTATCTCATCAGTAAAATGGTGATTTGGCTCAAAGGGAAGCTTGCATGTGCTAGCAAAAGTGGCTAGGCTGTGTGCATGTATGTTATGGTTTCTAGAAATCTTGGCAAGCTCAGATTCAGTGAAGGTATTCAGTATTTCTGTGGCAGCAGCCATATAGGCCCTCATTCTATTGTCATTAGTAACAAAGTTACCTTTCATTTGTTGTATGATTAAATCAGAGTCACCTAGAATGGACACTTTTGTAGCTCCTAGAACTTTGAGCAATTTTAGGCCTAAGAGGAGAGCCTCATACTCTACCATGTTGTTGGTACATCTGAAATTTAGTCTGTAGGCATGGCCTTCTACATGATTGTCATGTGTATTGTGAATCCATATCCCTGCCCCTGCTCCTAACTTGTTGACAGAACCATCAAACTCTAAATACCATGTGATTTCTTGCTTGTGGTTTGTATTAAGAGTCTCAGTCATTCTAGGATTGGATAGATTTAAAATTTCTGTTTGGGGAGGTTTTACTTGTTTGCTGGTTGCCTTGATTGTTGTGACCATGTCATGGGCATGGGCAACTGATTCTTTATTTATGCATGTCTCTAGCTCTAAAGCTAAAGGATTCTCATTAGCTGGAGGATTGGTGTCATCATTAAAAAGAATAAATGAATCCATATCAGAATGGATTGAGTAAATTGGAAAATTTTGGGGCTTTTCCTCACTACTTAGCGCATACTTCATGAGCGTTTCTCTATACAGTCTCTTTGGTTGTCCAAAGACAGATATAGTGGCATAAGAGAGGTCAAGTTGGAGGGATCCTTGGAGTTTTTCTCCCCATGATCTTGATAGGAGCATGCCATATTTTATTGCAATGTCAGCAACTACTACATCCATTAGGATTGTTTTGTTGGGAAATTGGACTGAAGACACACAAAGGTCCTTGATTAAGCCTAAACACTTGACCTGACTTGAGTCAAAGGAGTACAGATATTTGTAGGGTCTTATGACATCAAGGTTTAGCTTTTCCATTACAGCTTTGGGCATAAGATTGTGTGAGGCACTTGAGTCAAACATGGCATTATGCAAGATTTTTTCATGTATGTGCAGACTGACATAAAAGGGTGGAACAGATCCATATGTTGATTTCCCATTAACTTGTGGACCAAACAGAAGCTCAGGGGTATCATCTCAAACATTTACATCATCCTTGATCTCTCGCATTTGAAGTGACCTCTGAATTTGTTTCCTATAAACATCATGCTTGGCAAGTTCTGAGAGGGGAATGGATATCTTAAGTTTTCCAATCTCTGCTTCTAAATTACATGGTTTTTCCACTGGAATCTTTGCGTTAGCAGTAGCAGATTTCTCCTTTTCAAGAATACTTTCTGTGTTTTCCTTTTAATTATCTGCGTTATGGTGAATGACAGTTTGTGGTATTTCTATTTTGGGAAGATTTTTAGGATTGTTGTTCAAATTTCCTTTCAAGGAAGAAGGAGGAAGAGACTGATCAGTAGGAGGCTGTATGTCTGTTATGTCCTCTACAGTCACTTGGTGCGGGTTTGGGACAGAAATATCAGCTGGTTCTATTATGATAACCTTGCCTTTAATCTTATTGGGCTGTTTTTGTCCTTTGTTTTTCTAGGTGCAGGGATATCTATGGGTTGTCAGCTTATATTGTTTGTGGACCTCATACACAGCAGTATCATAGCCTTGTTTAAAATCTAAAGATTCCCCAGACTTATTTTGAAATTGATTTATATCATGGTAGTCTTGATCTTCTTGAGTGAGAAAAATCTGTTGCTCATTTTTCGAATCTATCAAGTTCATGTGAGTCTCTTCTGTGGGCTCACTAGAAGTGGATGACTCTGTGTAGTTTTCTTGGAAAGGAGGTCTTATATCATGGTCTAGGCTAGATCTACCAGCGTGTGTGTTCTGAGCTTTCCTAAAATTTGGGTTCCTTATGGCGTTAAGCTTTTGCCCTTCCCATGACGATTTCCTCTCAACACTTTCCACTCTATCTCTCAGCCTGTGCATGCCACTGATAATAGCATCTAGTTTATGATCTAAGGCTGAGGGTTCTTCCTTAAAGGTAGTTCTTCTCTCGGTTCTGGCTCTGGTCCTTTTGGCAATTAGGTTTGCCTCCACACTGACAGAAACATTTTTCATTTCTGCAAGGCTTTGAGGGGCTCTTTCCCTTAACTGATAAGCCATATCGGGATCAAAACCATCAGGGAATTTGTACAAAGCAAGATCAGGTGCAGGTCTTAAGTTCTGTGGTATTGCGTTATAAACATTATTAAATTGTGCACAATAGTCCAAAACGGTCTCCTGAGGGCCTCTTTTGATAGTGTCGTATTCAGATAAAACGTGCAAGGGATCTTTCTTTTTCTCACATCTGTTGATAAATGACTAGTATAAGGCATCTGGGTCTGCTATGGAATTCGCTGGAAGTGCTCTAAACCAGGACCTGACATCATTCTCACACTATCATCGTCAATCTCATAACTCTCAAAGTAGTACTGCATTTTCTTTGTATGTTGAAGGGCTGTGCAGGCACTTGTGCCATCAAAATAAGTTATTTTAGTCTGGTAATCATGAGGCATAGCACCGGGATTAGCAGGCAACTGTAAAGGTGCATATTTGTTAGCCATATTAGCAGGGATAAGTGGAACAACAAGGATAAGCGGGACAACTGGAACAACCGGGATAATAGGAGTGTTGGTATGTGCAGTGAATGGAGGTGTGGAAATGGTACTTGGAGAAGAAGATGATGAACAAGGGGAAGTAGGGTTTGAACGAAATAAAACTTTGATAGTGGTTGGAACAGAGCTTGGCTGAACTGCTTCAGCAATGGTTTCAGCAAAATCTTCTTGTTGCTCTTGTTTTCTAAGGATCTTAGGGATTATATTGGGATTTTCAAAAACAGCTGGGGGATTTAGGTCTGGATTTGATCTTGTATAATGTGAATGCTTTTTTGGAGCCAGCTTCTGGCTTGTTTTTGGGGATTTTTTCTAACAATATAGGCTGAACAGAAACTTTTTAAAGCTCAGATTCTTCCTCAGCGGAGCTTCGAACTAGATTTTTGAGATTATCTAAGGAGGTCCCCAGTGGAGTCGCCATTATGTTATCACATAGGTTGTCCCTAAGCTCCTGAAGGGATACGGCCGAGGTAACCACAAACCAATCTTTGGTCTGCAGGCTCTAGCCTACCTGCAATCAGAGAGGGCTCTCTCTTACTGATTTTGTTGATGATGATTTTAGGCTAGCTATTGGGTCAAAGGGTTTTGTGTTTGGTGGTAGGAAGGATGATGCTTTCAAACAGAGAGGCATGCATAGTGTGATAAGTTCAAACCATTGGGCATGGAGTCAAGCAGTAGGATTGCTGGTGCATTTTCTTGGTCACAAGAGGAAAATGGAGCAAGGTTGCCACACATAAAACAACCTTCAAGCTAAAGGAGATGAAATGAGATATAAGGAATGAGAGGCAATTAAGAATCTCTCACTCAGCTTAACAGAGGGAAGGCGAATGAGCTTTATCTAGGGGCTTTTAAGAATCCCTGGATAACTGTCATACATGGGTGAATTAGGCCAAATATGAGCCAAATGGAATTCACATTTATATCTAATTCAGAGGAAAACATATAAAAACAACAGAAATTGAGCATAGAGTGCAATTAAGAAAAGTCTAGGCTATTCATTTTTCCTGTTATTTAGACAATGATATGATAGCGGTTTAAACAAATATAAAGAAATATAATGAAGAAACACTTATTTTTCCATGTAGCAGCACAAGAATTCCACAGTCACTCTTCAACCATTTATACGCAGCAAACATTCATTGCTGCAATTCTTTCAGTAGTCTTTGATTATAGAACATATCAGATATATAGTGCGAGTCTCTCTTGGATCAGACTAACCAACTAACAATCCACCCCCATTCCATTGTTCAGGGCTATCTTTATAGTTAAAATATCTAGGACTATTTATTACAGCAAATCTTAAACAGATGTGAGGGAAATGAGTGCTGTAATTCATCTTATCTTGAAGTAAATATATGACATATTTATCTAAGTGCCACGTTGGGGTAGCTGCTTCAAAATGAGTAGGAATGTATTCTTTGCTGTTATGCGTTGGCCATTTATCATAACTGTGCATTGGTCTCTGCTCCACTGCTCTTGAGTAGCTTTGATGTACAATAACTGTGATTTGAGAGGCTTTAAATGGCTTTTACTGTTTCTTTGACTTGCTGGGGGATCTTTAATGTTTTATCAGTTTCGAGCATTGAGAAAATCTTCACTGATACACTTTGCCGCAACAGTGATACACTTTGACATGAGTTTTTGGCTTCTTTCATCTTTTGATACTCTTTTAAAATGCTAAATCGCCCTTTTTCTGCCCTTTCGAGGCAAAAAACGACTGCTGAAGAAAAGATTCCCCATTTCGGCCTATTTCTTGTAATCGTGCATCGAAAACTGCCTTAGATTTTGAATCTGAGCTTCCTAAGAAGTGATTTCACCTTTGCACGCTTTTCTTTCGACGGATGATGTCAGCAGTGGGACCCGTACGGCGGGTTACGTGGTAGGGGAAAAACTCCCATCCCTGGATGCTAATCATCAATAGGTTCGGAAGGGAATAGACTTGCCCTCCGTAGATCTAGGGCGCGAGCAATTGGACGGATGGCAGAACAGAGAAGGCGGCGGTAGGATAAGGGACGGGGCCTACATATATATATATATATATATATATATGGCATGGATTCATATGAAATGCCAATCGTCGATATGCGATTTGCAACAAACGATTGGTGATGACCATATCGGCAGTGCACATGCATGCTTTGTTTTGTCATAGCGATACGCCAATCGGCGAAATCGCTGTCGGCCAAACCAATCAGGGGCACACTTTATGCGCTGTTTTGATACATGAATCCCCTCCTGATTGTGATATCACATTGGAGGGGGTCCAATAGAACCTTTTTGCAATCAGAGCAAGGCCCAAGCTAAGTGGTGAGGGTTTTATGATCGGTAGCAAAATTTTTGGATGTTTGAAGGGATTTCAAGGCATGGGAGGAGTCCGATATGCATGGGAAGATTATTTGAGGGGGGAAATGAGGGTTCTTGCTCAGTTTCAAATAAACGTAGCAATTCCCAAGTGTACTTATGGTTATATTTCAACCAGGGGGAGGGGATAAGTATATAGGGGGGCTATCAACATAGTTTTAGTAGGGAAGGGGAGATAGATAGGGAGTTACATATTTAGAGTTAGTAGTTAATATGAATTGTGACAAGAAAGCGCTAAGTGTATAACTCTTAGGCCATAAAGGGGAAATAGGACTTATAGAGGAAGTATGAACATTCCTTGAGTAAAGAAGACCTTTACCAAGGCTACTAATATGAAGAATGATGAATCTGAGAGGTATCAGCAAATCTTTACCTCTTTAGGGGAAGTTAGTGAGTGATTTAGGGAATAAGGAAGAAGGGGGAAGTTAGTTATGCCTCGCTTGAGCTCCTCCGAATGAAAACTGCCTCATAATTGTGACCTAAATAAATATGACATTTGAAAACATGAAATCGATCACAAATCAACATTATGCAACCACAAAACTACCTACCCAGCCTACTTACCTAGAATTTTTTCTTCTTTTGGTTTGGGTGCACTTGAACTAGCAAACGCAACTTTTCAACTTTTCTTTTACTGTCCTCCTATCTACATCTATACTTATTTCATCCAGGGGCTCACATTAAGCTGTTGAGCACCCTTGCTTCTCTACCTGTCTAAGAATCTGCCAAGATTAAGCTGTTTGGATAGATAATGATTCTCTATATTCTACAACAAGAAATTGAAACCTAGGGAGACCAAGATTAAACTATTTGGACCTCCCTTTAACTGAAAATTCTTCAAAAATGGAATATCACATCAAAATTGGAACACAGCAGTGGCATTTGGACTAGCAAACTCTCATGGCATCCTTCTTTGGCCTCTGTAGCAAATATGGAACATTGCAGCATGCAAAGTATGACATATTTGGCATGTAAAAATGTCAATCATGAAAGATGAGTAATCTGCTGCAGTAGGAGGCTAACGCACTACACTGAACACTTCGATGAATGTGCCATCCGGTGAGGCATACCAATCTACAATGCCTAACAATGCCTTCATCGCTTCTTCTAACAAGCAGGGTGGATCCTATTTGAAGATCAGCATGTACATTGGCGTGAAAAGATGGTTGGACTACCGTATGATTAGTCCTATGAAACTGCGTTCAGAGAATATCTTTAAATATGTGTTCGCAACAGCATTCACCAATGACCATGCCCACTCTAAGCCTGAGAAATCCTGTCAGACATAGACTACAGCTAGAATGTAGGCAGACATGTAACTTTTTTAATGCATGCCTTTGGGCGATAGTTGAGCCTTCATGACTTGCTCCTTCAACTGATGAGGCAATACGCCAGACCAACTGCATGGTCTTCCTTCTCTAGCCAGTTGGTCTAGCACAACCACCCAACTTTGAGGGATGGTGTTTATTCTTGCTTGGCCACTAAGTTGACATGCAAATATGACCAATTATTGATATGCCTTCCTCAATATCTTCTTCTTATAGATCTGATTCGATGTCACCCTGAAATGACTAGCTCCTTTACGCAATCCTTCAAAATGTCTCTGGAGTGGCCTGTACTGTTGAGAAAGTTGAGTGGAGCAGTCATGAAAGTCATGGGATGGTCCATCTGGTATATCTCATCATAATCTCATGCCCAGAAGGTTGCAATATTCTTCCCACTAACACTACTCAAGGTCATCGTCTCGGGGTCAATGTGAGAGACTATCAAGTGAATCATGTCCACGCATGGGAAGGCACAGTATTTGAACAGAATCTGGTACAATTTGGACTTATGAGTATTCACGTACACCTGACGGTCTTCAAGGTCTTCCAAAAAAGTACAAACCAAAGGACACCTGCTCATTCGTTGTTCTAGATGCCATACCATCATTGTCGTGAGATCCTGTTCTTTTTTAAGGCATTGAGATAGATGAACACTTGAAAGATCTATAAGAAATCAACGTGCATGTCAATAAATATGTCAGTGAAAACAAAGAAAATCTGAGGAAGGACACAACTCATACCTCGGAAAATGATGGTCAAGATTGTACAAATTTCACAAGGAGGTTGAGTGACTCGCTACTAGAACTACGCAAAAGGAAGTTTGGACTGACTGGGAGGCTAGACTAACT
The DNA here is from genome assembly GCA_000404065.3 of Pinus taeda. Lineage (NCBI taxonomy): Eukaryota > Viridiplantae > Streptophyta > Pinopsida > Pinales > Pinaceae > Pinus > Pinus taeda. The sequence goes on along the minus strand of APFE030738606.1, from coordinate 38,135 downwards.
AGTGGATCTATGAAATGCGCAATCTAGTTTGGCAGTTGGTTGCTGGGATTGTGTAATGCACAATCACAGCTAGGAAGGACTGCCAGCCCAGGGACAAATTTGCGCAAATTCTTGGGCCAACCAACCAATATCCTCTAGGAATGCAAAAATCACTCTAGGAGGGCAATGCTATGCTAGAATGCACAAATCTAGAGAGGAACGTGAGCCTTTCTTCTCCAGATTGTGTAATGTAACCTTGATTAAGGTAGAGACTAGACCAAGGTTGGTCGGACTTGCTGAAGGACAACTGAAAGCACGTAAGTCGATGAAATGCATGGTGACACTAAGTGATAAAAGAAGTGATAATCATTGCATGCAGAACATGAATGGAAGATTCAACAAACAATTCAACATGCATGTGGGTGATGTTGTTCATCGGTTTGGCGAGCGTACACGCAAAATAATCGCATGCATGGGACAACAGTGGGATAGCAACAAAAATTGAAACAAAGCTACGACAAGTTATCATATATGTAAATGACAACAATCATTTATACAAATCAATAAATTAACATTCACATAAGTGAATACACAAAAAGTGACATAAATGCTAAAAAATAGAAGTTGAGGCCACTTATGCGTGAATAGTTGAGCCAGATGTGTCGAAGATTCCGGATGTGCTCTAGGATGTTAGGGCTCCATGATCAATGTGAATCAATGATCTCTAATGTGTAAAATAAATAAGTTTAGTCTCATGACACGTATGCCACAAATCTAGGAGAAAGTGACACTTAAAGGGAAACTTCTAAAACAACTTTTCATGTAACCTCCAGCTACTAAAACTAGCTCCCTAAATCATAAGATGCCTTTTTTATGTTGTATTTTTCTATTCAAGGAAGATTAGGGCATGCATTCATGCAAGTCAAGTTTCCTTAGCCCTCTATGGAACTAGTGAACCGAATTGTCCATGCATGCTAGTGCTCAACTACTTGGGAAAAATGTGCGTTCCCCATTGTAAGATGGGCTAAATACCCAAGGGGATTGTATAATTTATGGGTGGAGTAGTGTTCGAAAATTATATATTACAGAGCAATGAAACACATAGAATATTGTAAAAATATAAAGACAGAAAACACATAAAGCCAGAGAGACGCGGATGTAAATGGTTCACCCATTTTAGGCTACATCCACCCCGAACAACCAGTCATTCCTTTCTATTATCCAGCAAAATGAAGAGACACAGTCTACAACGGATTTGTTGTAATATCCTTTGTTTTCTCTCACAGTCTCCCCTCTTTGTTTCTCGCTCGGAGAATACACATCTATTACACAGACTCAATACAAGACCCTCATACAAAGAGAGGGGTTTCCTTCTATGGAAAAAAAAACCCTAAAATAAACATAAGTTCTACTGTGAGATCATCCGCCTAATGAACGACCCAGATTGACTAGAAATTACTATACTTTTACAAGGAAATTTTACATTTGTTTTTAGCTTCGGGGGCACTGCCCTGAAATCCCCGTCGAGGCACCACTGGCCCTGTACCGCTAACTAAGGGGGGCTTGACCCACCCAAATCCTGGCGGGGGGGGGGAAGTACTCCCCACACCCTCCCCATGTGGAGGGGTGTACAAACTTCCTGGGGTGTACATCCGGCTGAAACAAAGACCTCAAAACAATCATGCTCCATACTCAAAAATATCCCACTTGGAGAATGATTTTAGAAACTCCACTGCTGCTTCATTTGTTGGACAATGACTCCCCCTTGGACCTGGCTATTTCTCATCTTCATCGTCATCCTTGAAGACGAATTGAAACTGAGCATATTCTCAGTTTCTCCCTAATTACAATTTTTTTTAGCATATCTGTGGGATTTTGGTTAGTGTGTATCTTTTCCAGCTTCAACTCTCCATCTTCCAACACTGATTGTATGAAATGGTACTTGAGCTGTATGTGTTTAGTCCTGGAATGAAATGCTGATTTCTTTGCAAGATGAATGGCACTTTGGCTATCATTGTATAACATGCCCATATCATGCTCCTTATCTAATTCACCCATAAACCTTTGTAACCAAATCATTTCTTTACTAGCCTCTGTAGCAGCAACATACTTTGCTTCTGTTGTTGAAAGTGCAACAACACTTTGTATTTTTGAAACCCAACTGACAACTATTCCACCTACAATAAATCCATATCTTGTAGTGCTCCTCCTATTATCTTTGTCACTTGCCATATCTGCATCAATATATCCCTGTAGAGAAATGTTTGAACCACCAAAGCATAATGCTTGATTTGTAGTACCTTTCAAATATCTGAGAATCCATTTCACTACCATCCAATGTTCCTTTCCTGGATTGTTCATGTACCTTCTTACAACTCCTAGTGCATGTGCAATATGAGGCCTTGTGCATACCATTACATACATTAAGCTCCCAACTGCTGATACATATGGAACTTTAGACATGTAATCCATGTCATCTTGGGTCTTTCGGCACATTTCCTTACTAAGTTTGAAATGGATAGAAAACGGTGTACTAACTAGTTTTGCATTGTGCATATTAAATATTTTCAACACCTTTTGTATGTACTCATTATGAGACAATGTTAATTTGAGATTTTTCCTGTCTCTAGTTATATCATACCAAGGATTTGTATTGCAGCTCTCAAATCCTTCATTGCAAATGAATTTCCCAATTTTCTTTTGATCACATTTATTTCTTACATGTTAGACCCTGCAACAAGCATGTCATCTTCATAAAATAGCAATATGATATAGCTACCATCATTTTTCTTTTTCAGATAAACACAATGACCAGAGTGACATCCAGTATAACCTTGTTCGGACATAAACTTGTCAAATTTTATATGCCACTACCTTGGAGCCTGTTTTCAGCCATACAAGCTCTTCTTCAACATGCACACTAGTTTGTCCTTCCCTTTTACCTCATATCCTTATGGCTGCTACATATATATCTCTTCCTCCAAATCCCCATGGAGAAAGGTTGTCTTTACATCTAACTACTCAAGATTCAAATCTTCAACTGCTACTAGACTTAAAATGGTTCTAATTGAAGTCATTTTAACAACATGAGAAAATATTTAATCAAAATCAATACCTTTCCTCTATGCAAATCCCTTCACCATAAGTCTAGCTTTGTACCTCTGTTTTCCTCCATCTTCTTCCTTCAACCTGTAAACCCATTTATATTGCAATGTATTTTTACCTGTAGGCAACCTAACTAAGTCCGAAGTCTGGTTATGCATTAAGGAGTCCATCTCCTCTTCAATGGCTAGCTCCCACTTCTTCCTACTTTCAACTTGCGTTGCTTCTTCATGACATTCAGGTTCACATGAGTCAGTCAACAGTAAATAATATAATTAAGGAGAGTATCGTTCCTGGGGTATACTTATTTTGTTAGATCTTCTAACACCACTTTTAGGTGTTTGGGGTGCCTGTTGCTGTTGTGGTGGTTGCTGTTGTGGTGGTTGCTATTGTTGTGGTTGTTAATTATTATTATTCTCAGGCACCTTTATTTTTTTATTGATTTCATCAAGAACTGCATATTCCTTGTTTTCTTTTTCCTGTTTCTTTTCCTGCAATTGATTCTTATACAAGACCATTTCATTGAATTTTACATCTTTGTTCCTAATGATATTTTGATTTTCGTAATCATATAAGCGATAACCAAAATCATTAACACCATATCCAATAAAGGTACATTTCTTTGACTTTGCCTCAAGATTTTTTCTATTTTGTTTATTAATATTGACAAAGGCCTCACAACCAAAAGGCTTTAAAAATGAGTAGTTTACCTTTTTACCTGTCCATGCTTCCTATGCAACACCACCATCCAAGGAACTTGAAGGCCCTCTGTTTATTACATAAATAGTAGTATCTATAGCATCTGCCCAAAATTAAAGGCAATCATGCATGCAATCTCACACACCTTGCATGCTCCATGATTGTTCTGTTCATCCTTTCTCACACACCATTTTCTTGTTGTGTTCTTAGAATTGTCTTCTCTGTATGAATTCCATGCTCTGAACAGTACCTATCAAACTCTTTGCTGCAATATTCACCTCCATTTTCTGATTTGAGACACTTCAATTTATTTCCTGTCTCAATCTCAACCAAAGCTTTCCATTTCCTGAAAGTATCAAATACATCAGATTTATTCTTAATACAATAAATCCAAGTTTTTCTAGTTGCGTCATCAATAAAAGTAACATAATAACAAGAGCCACTGAGAGATGATACTTGAGCAGGTCCCCATACATCTGTATACACAATCTCTAATTTTTCGCTCTTCTTTTCTTTCCCAACTTTTAGAAATATGACTCTCTTCTATTTTCCATAAATGCAATTCTCACAGAAGTCCAAATCAACATTCTTCAAACTCGGCAAAAAATTCCTTGAGTGAAGAATCTTCATCCCCTTCTCACTCATTTGTCCGAGCGTATGATTCCATAATGCTGCATCTAGTCCTTTGGAAGTTAAAGCATTAACAAAGTTAGAAATATCATTGCATAAATACAATGTACCAACCTTTTCACCTTTTGCTATTACCATGGCTCCTTTGGTGACTTTCCAAGCTTTATCTGTGAAAGTTGTCATACAAACTTCACAACCTAACTGCCCTATTGAAATCATATTTTTCTTCAGATCTGGAGCATGCCTTACCTTCTTCAATAGCCATTGGTTTCCATTCTACTTCTTTACAATAACCTTACCCATTCCAACAACTTTACAGGGTTTATCATCACCCAAATGAACTTGTCCAAAATCTCCTTAAACATAGTCATGAAAATATTTCTTATTAGGTGTCGCATGGAATGAGGCCCCTGAATCTACTACCCAGGAATCAGTAATATTTTCGAAAGAAAGAATCAAAGCATCTTGTAACACCTCACCTATCACATTTGCTTCATGATTGCTCTGTTGTTGTGCATCTCCTTATTTTCCCTTTCGATATCTATAGTCTTTCTTTAGGTGTCCTTTCTTTCCACATTTCCAACACAATATCCCCGATCTGGACTTGGATCTGCCTTTGTTTGATTTACTGTGATAACTTGAGCTCTTTCCCCTTTCCACTTTTCTTCCCCTAGACTCTGCACTCAAAGCATTACTCGATGTCTCACTGGAGCTTTTCCATCGCATTTTATCACTAGGGATAGCACTGACAACATCATCAAACTTTAAAGTACTAGATCCAGAAACAAAGTTACCAATGGCCATTAGTAAACCATTCCAACTTTCTGGCAATGACCACAAGAATAATAGAGATCTAACTTCATCATCCAAGTTTACCCCTACAGAACATAACTGACTTGTAACAATATTAAAATCATTTAAATGGTATATAATAGATCCACCTTCTGACATCTTCATATTAAATAATTGTTTCATAAGAAATACATAATTTGAGGCCAAGGGTTTTTCATATAGTTTCTCCAACGCCTTAATCAAACCCTCTGTAGTTGTTTCCTTTGAAATGTTGAAGGAAACTGATGCTATGAGGCACAATCATACTGTTCCGAGTGCCTTTCTATCAAGAAGGTTCCATTCTTCTTCTGCCATGCCCATCGGCATCTATGTTTTTCCACCCAATGGTAGGTACATATCTTTTTGATACAGATAATCTTCCATCTGCATCTTCCAAAGCGAGAAGTTTTGGCCGTTAAATTTCTCGACCCTAAACTTACCATCTTCTGCCGTTGCTCCCACTCGAATGAGGAACCCTTCTTTCCTGTGAGTTTATCAACCAAATATACCTTCAGCTCTGATACCAAGTGTTAGAAAATTATATATTACAGAGCAATGGAACACATACAATATTGCAGAAATATAAACACAAAAAACACATAAAACCAGAGAGACACAGATATACATGGTTCAGACAGTTTGGGCTATGTCCACCCCGAACAGCTAGTCCTTCCTTTCTATTATCCAGCAAAATGAAGAGACACAACCTACAACAAATCCGCTATAATATCCTCTATTTTCTCTCACAATCTCACCTCTCTATTTCTCGCTTGGAGAATACACATCTATTACATAGACTCAATGCGATACCCTCATACAAAGAGAGGGGTTTCCTTCTAGGGCAAAAAAACCCTAAAATAAACATAAGTTTTGTTAGGGTCCCACCCTAACCCCCTTATCTATGTAATGGGACCACGTCATAGTCAAGAGTCAATAAAGCCCATATTAATAATTGTAAGTGGTTAATCCGCAATTAATAACGGAACCACAGTTAGTTGCAATGGGCCGTAGTATTAGATAGATGGTATTAATAAT
>APFE030738602.1:0-16418 GCA_000404065.3 Pinus taeda | reverse complement strand
TTTACTTGGAAAAATCACGTGAGCACAAGCTACAATGTGGGCAAGTACGTGGGCAAACTCATTGGCATACTCAATCCCTTGATTGTGCAAGATCTGGTGCACAACTATAGTCCCAACTGATAGCAATCTGATTCTCTAACACCTGTCCCTGCTGAACTGAACATGCACTGACATGCAACTGAGTTAACTGATGTATTCATTAGTTTTATTATGAGTTAATAACTTGTGAATTAATTAATAACTAATTCACCCAACTCATCTCTAGTCTATTTGCCAGTTAGACTAAATACAACCAGTTTAACAAAGCTAAACTGAACACAACTCCATCAACTGCACCTCCAGTCCACTAAACTCAACTCACTTGAGTTCTAACTGAAGTCATGCATGCAAATATTCAACTAACCCATAAGAACCACGTATTTCCTTCATGCAATTGCATGTGCCACATCCGTAGCTCGAACTGAAGTGCTCCAAGAGAATAAGACAAAGTTTATAGTCCAAATATTATTGTGAGATAATAATATTTGACTTTTCTATTTTTGACAGCCAGTCTAAAAATAGACTTGATCACTCACACTGTGATCACTCACACTTTCATCAAAAATAGAAGTCCATCTATTTTTCCCAACTTGATCAATCATCCATAAACAGCAACCTGCAATCCATAGACATGATCCATATGTCTAAAAATAGACATAGTCTAAAAATAGACTTGCGCCAAAAATAGCCTGCGGGCCCACTTAGTGAAGGCGACTCTTTTCACTAAGCTCCATCATCTTGTTGCAATCTCAACAAGATCTTAGTCTTTTGTGATCCATATTGCAAATGAGAATGTCTTTCGGATTAATCACATAATTAATCCTAATGATGTGATTAATCCGAAAAAGATACTCATTGACAAAAGATGTGTTGTCATATCATAGGTATGATAGTTTCTTCACTATGCTTAAGCACTAAAGTTGTTGTAGTTATGGAAAGAGTAGCTATTAAGCATAAGAAATGCTTAATTGAATCCACTAAGTGGTTGTCCATTTTTGTATCTTGTTCTTGAAATAACTTCTACATTTCCTCTTTTAAAGCTTTGATATTTTTTCTTTTGTAGTTGGAAATTTTTCCTTCAAACAAGAAGTTGTTCCATGATCATTCATCAAAATAAAGTTAACAATGAAACATATGTATTCATATTTTAGGTGTTGAACTCTAGTTTCAATTACTATTGTACAATATCATGTGGTCACATGCTTTTGCTTACATTTGCATAAATGCATATCTTAGTTTCAATAACAAAAAATAATTGATTTTCAAGATGAAAGAGGTATTAGCAACCAATTGAGTGATCAAGACCTAACCATTATAACATTGGCTAAAAATTAATTTAAAGATAAATTCCATTTTTTGTCTTTCCTTCTTTACTGAGAGATGAGTGTTTATTGGTCAATGAAAAACAAAATGTCTTCATATATGAAAATGAAAGAAGTTTAAACATGCTATGATTTAGACTTTTGAGGACATTCATTAATGGAATTTCACTATAGAAGAATTACTACAATTGCAAATTTGCATTGTTGAATTTGTTTTTTTATTATAGGAACAGATTCAAAACCCTCAAAAACTTCTATTACACTAGGTTTGTGAGATCTTAACCATTGATGTTTATAATTCCAACAATTCTTTTAAAATTTTAATCAAATTTTAAGCAAAACTAATATGAAAATAGGGTTTAAAAAATCCAAAATATAATATGTTTACACTATACCTTTAAAAATACCTATCAAACACTTTTATCCAAAATAAATAAATTATAAAATAAATGAGAAAATGAATACATTTTTAACTTCCCATTGTAAAGTTTTACCCTATTTTTCCTTCACCTTCCACCTTGTAAATAAGGATAAGATATTCTATGAAATTTAAGGTCATACAAGAACACGACTCTCGAAAACAAAAGTTCAACATATTACTTGCAAATTGAAATTAAATATAAAAAATAATAATAATTCTTCCTAATCACCCAAACACTTTTAATTTTATAAAATATTTTAAATAAATAAATCTAAATTACAAAATATCTTATCATATTAAATCTTCAAAAAAAAGTTTCACAACTAGCTCTTTACTTTTTATTTCAAAAATATATATATATAAACATAAAATTATATTAACATGACACATAGGACATTGAATTTGCCTGACATCATTGCTTACTCTTTAATTTCAAAATTGAAGTACATTACCATGTAGGCTGCACACCTTTTCACATCGAAGAACTAATACAACATTAAAAAGAAGAGTCCATTACCTAGTAACAACTAGTCCAACATCCGACAAAATCAATAGGAAAACCCAAAAAGTAAAAAATTGAATCATTCCAATGCCTAAGCAAAATAATTGAGAAACCCAACAAAGCAAAAATTGAACAAAATTATGAAAAGACTCAAACCCCACAAGACCCAATAGGCACCAACTAGAAAGAAAGGGAAAGGATTGACACAGAGAAGGGATATGAATAAACAAATCCTACAAGGGTCCCAAGAGGAGAAGAATGGGAAGCTAAAGAGGATGTGTACAAAAAGTTTGAAGGCCCCAACAAAGGAGAGAGCCTGGAAGGAGCTAAACAGGGTTGATTTGGGATGGTTTGAAATTGTAAATTCAAACTACATGTAATCGAGGTAGATTTTGATGTTTCATTAAAACCATAGTCCTAAAAATGTTGTTGAAACAATGATGGGTGTCACCCACATTAGGGACATTAGATTATTGAGAATCTCTTTCCTGCATAGCCTGAATTGTCAATGTTGCTTTCTTTATAACGACATTGTTTAATGATGGGTGGTGATAATTCTATTTCAAGGCATATCTTGAGCTTGACAAAAGAAGCCACAATGCAAAACACTTGTAATTTTATATGTAAAGATGTTATTAAAAGTAAATCCACCAAGATGTTGATTTTGATAGTTTCACTATGTGACCCAAGGAGACCAATAAACAAATGGTTGAATTGATTTAAATATATTACAAGTGATTCATGTCATGCTGGACAAACATAATGCCACTAAATAAATTATTTACACCATTTGATTACAAATCCTTGTAGATAGATGTCTTTACATCCATATCCCACAATGGTTATAATGTCAAAATAGACTTAAAGTCTAGATTTCGTTGTGCCATGTGTACATGACCCATAGATTTATATAATATATATAATATACCTAACCTAAAGGGGGAGACTTCATATCATACACCTAACCTAAAGGGGAAGACTTCACAAACAATGTTGAGATTCCTTAGACAAGTTGTTGAAAGTGGGGAATACTAATGGAAAAGTAGAATATTCATGGAGAATTTTATAAATTATTTATTTGTGAAAATAAAGATGTGATAGTTAACGTTTCCTTAGTATTGTGTTCAAAGTATATGCTTTTGGGATAAAAATGGAAGGTCTAAAGCATCATATTTAGAATTTAATATTTAATTTTAATTAGAGAAAGTTTAATATAATAGTTGTAAAAATTATTTATTATAATTTATATAAATAAGATAAATTATTAATAATTTAATAAATTATTTTAATAGGTTAATTATTAATTAAATAAATTAGAATTTTGATAAAAATATATATTATAAAATTTGATAATTAAGTGTAGATTTTATACGTGTGTTATTATTTATTTTGTTGTATTTTATTTGTTGTGCGTTTTGGAGTTTTTTTTAAGCATATTTTCTGGTTGAATTTGTCCAAAATCGGGTAAGGATTTGTTGGAATCACAAATTTGAGTTGCAAACTCTCCACAAGCATAATGCCTTAGGGTTTTTTCACGGTGTCGAATCTATACATGCAATCAAAACTGCATTTTAAATAACAAAAGATCGTGATTTAACAAAAAAATGTTTTGTTAGATTCCAACCAAAAACTTCAAAATATATATTAGTCACACAACACCATTTATTTTTGTTAGTTTCACTCTTGTTTTTAAATATGGTGACTGTCAATTATTGTAATGGGAATTAAGTGGATTATTAATTTTCAGGAAAACTGTTGCTATGAAATAACACTTATGAGAGATAGGTCATAATGAATTATTTGAGTATTAAAGTACTCCAAATATTTAATCATAATGAAGGGTGTCATAATGTTGCATTATGAAAGTCACCCCACATGTCTAAAAAAGAAAAAGTAGATGTAAATGAAATGTTCAAATGTACAATACTTCCTAAGATTTTGTAAATGGGATTTAAAGTCATGCACACTTGGACATAGAGAAAAACATTGTAGTTAAGTATGTTGGACCCAAAGTTGTACTAGAATGGGTGATTTTCCAAGGATGTCTTAGTCACTAGGTGCAAGTCGTGGAGGTGATATTTCATGCTATGCATTTCATTTCTCTAGTTTCAATTCCAAAGCTTCATCCATGCGAGCATAAATATTGCAATGAGCATTGAATGGACTATTCAAGCTCATGATAAAATAGTCACTAGTCAATTATGTTCATAACAAAAGGGTCATAGTAAACACATTGAGTATAAATACCCCATGCAATTACTATTAAAAAAAGATATCATGATGGTGGATAGTGGAAATCCTCCACATGCTTAAAAAAGAAATGAGCTCCAAATTAATGGTTCATAATGTAAAATACTTGTAGAGGTTTCGTGGTTAGGGTTGTAAGCTATGCAAATTTAACTTCTCAGAAAAATATAATGGTCAAATGTACTTGAGATAAAATTGTACTAAGATGAATACCATTCTCAAAAAGTCATTGATTATTTAAAGCAAATCTAAAAAATGACAATTGAATATATACGATTCATGCTATTAGTTTCAACCCACCTCTTTACTTTTTAACCATCACATAATTTAGTGAATATCAAATAAATTATTTACATTAGCGTAGTCTAATTATGCCAAAAATTATATCTCCAAATTCCAATAATAATAAAAAAAACATCAAATAATTAAGTTGTATCATTTATATGTATTAAAAAATATTTATTGATCGTGATGTGCATTTATGAGCAGAGGGCATCGCTCACCCTTAGCATGCATTTGCATGCAGACCACCAAATGGCCATTTATTGCTATTTAACCATATAGTTAGTTGTGTTTTGGGTGGAGTATGGAACAAAGGCAAGGTCGAGGAGCCGACTTTCGTGCTGCTAGTGGAAGCACAAAATTATTTTGTTGAAAAATTGCTACCTGTGTGGGGGGTTGGTTCTTATGCAGAAAGGTTTGTGCATTGCCTAGTGCTTGTGAAGTGGAGGTGGGAGGGATTTTATCATCGGCATGTGGAACTCGTATAGTGGCTTCAAGGTTTCAATAACACTGGTTAATGTAGGCTAATCACTAGCAACTCGTGTGAGGTGGTTCAAGTTGTTTCCTTCTTATTCTTGATTTATACATTGTTCCCTTTTCATGGTCATTCGAATTCTGTCTCTTGTAATATGTTAGGGATTAGGGTTGTGATTAGGTTGAGAAATATTTTGGTTATAATCAGTCTTGGGACTGGTCTTTTGTCGCCTGAGTGAAGAGTGTGGAATTCTGGAATGTGTGTGTCTCGTTTCATGTTTGGTAGGTGGTTTCTCATGATAGTTTGTATAATTGGGTTAATGTTCTCTCATCCTTTTGGTCTTATTCAAAATTGCATAAATATTGTAGGATTGGTTTTCTAGTTAGTGTGTGGATTTGTATTTGGCTAAATTTCCAAGTGTTTAGGACTCTATAATGCATGGAACTAGCTTAGTGGGGACTGAGTCTGGGGAATTTTCACATAGTGTGGTCTAGTTTATGAGGTTTCGTGATGACTTTGTCTCATGTGATCTGGTCCCTAATAGTGTCTCATCTGTGTTATTTTATTGTTACTTTCCAGGTTGTAGTCGCTTTAGCAATTCTTATAGGTGTGACCCCCTTATGGCAGCCATGCCTCCTAGGCAACACATGCGTTATAGGGGGCAGGGAGGGGGGAAGCAGCCTGTAAGGCCAATGTAGGGCTAGGCTCTTTGCTTAGGACTCTACAACAAGCTATTTGAATGCAATTCCACTAGAGACACATATAGAAATTAGAAAGTTAGAAAGGCAGGAGTGGAAAGATAGTCTCACTCAGACTCTGAGATTCTAGAGGTGGTTTCTTTTTGGGTTTTGGATCTTGGTCACACTAGGGGATGGAAGAAGCAGTATCTAAACTCAGTGGTTTTACACGAGCAAATGAAGACTCTGCTTGGACTGCTCTTGAAGGATAAACATGTAGAACGATATAATGTGTTTGCTTCTTTTGAAGGACATCAAGAGGATGCTCAGGAACCAACGCTTCACCTTGGTCAAGCTGGAGGCAAGGCTCGCCCATGTAGAAGGACACATTCACTGTGATTCAGACATTGTTGCATCTCCTGAATCGAGTGCAACGGACCCTACTCCCTTCTCTTCCTCTATATTTGAATGATGTTTATACTTGTTAGTTTATTTAGAATTCTGCAATAGTTTGTGATGATTGTCCAACATGAAGGACCTTGTTGTAATTTGGGACTAATTGCATGACTTGATTTTATACTATGAAATAAACATAAATTTTTTGGACTATAGATACTCCTGTATCTCAAAAAAACTAAATGTAACAACCATGTCTTTCTAAATTATTTTAATAATTTAAAAATACTTTAATTTACTCAAAAAAAACATAATAATAATTTTCATATTATTAAAATTAATATTTCATCACTTCTAAAAATATCATTTTAATCATACTTATTTCACCCCTTCCTTATTTATTCATTAATGTATATAATAAATCATAAACAATATATTCCATTAATTATATAATAATATTTCCTCACAAAACCTTCAAACTTATTCATCACTAATATTCCAAAACAATTAACTAATAAACTAATAAACCAAACTTATTTTCAATTAATAATTATGTAATATTCTTCATAAACTTCTTTTTAAGGGAAAGACAAACAACAAAATTTATTTACGATGTAATTGTACGGTGATATCCTCACAAACTTTTTATTGAAAAGACCAGAACTACTATAGATTGTATTTTTACGAAGAAAAACCACTTCTAATAATTAAAATATTTAAAAAAATAAAATATTAATAAAATAATCTTCCACTCCACACAAATTCTATCATAGAAAAATTATAATGCGAAAAAACTAATCTAAGGACAATCACCTTGAAAGACTAAATATAAAGGCAGATGATATTATATAGGCAAACTTTATCCATGAATAGAATATTAAACTAAATGTATTTTCTAAAGTTTATTTATTAATTATATCATTTGAATGATTAAGAAATAATAGTGTTTTTATTTTATTTTCTAATATATTTATTATGTATGGTTTTTATATAATTAAGTATTTCATTTTCTAGTTTATAGATAAGGATGTAATAAAATATATCTCATACCTAAGTTATAAGAATTAAATTTGGTTGAAGAAGATAAGAATTATCTTTTCCAACCATTTAAAATAAATAGGTTAGAATAAATAATTATTATTAAAATGTTTAATTTTACATTTTAATGATTTCACTTTCTCATATATATAGACAAATAAAGAGTGATAGGGTTTTGCTTTACAACATTAAATTAGTTACATCTGAGCATATAGAGATGTATAAATGGTTTCTATTGCTTTGATGGGTGTCAATGGAGGCTAAACGAGTTGCGGGACCAACCTTGATGAAGATTCAGTTGTTTCAAAGTAGTGGGAAAGATCTTCACAGTGCCACCAGTGGGGTCTCGACCTCCAGATTTTTTTTCTCCGACAGGACATGTTATGTGAAGGATCTTACACACTAATGATCAAATTTGTCTTTTTGACTTGGTTTTTGTTCATTTCGCATGGTGTTCGGGGATGCGAGGTTGGTTTGGCGATTAGACCTGTCATTATTAGCAAATCAGGGCATGGATAAAACTCGGTGAGCTCTAACACTATGGGATCTAAAGACTTTCACTCCAAAATCGGTTAGATCTACATCGGATTTGGCGATGAATAGGGGAAAATATATTCAATTTTAGATTTTTATCAAGAGTCTTAGTGGGAAGACTTATGTTCATTGGATCTAAGGTTTGGATCTAGTAAGAAATCTGAAGTAGATGATTCAAAAGAGTATGGGTATACTAGTATTGTTCCAAGTCTTGGAATACACAAGAAAGGTACTCCATGACACTCATTGGCTGGAAGATTATGGTGTGACAAAATATTCAACGATAATTTTAAATATGAGGATGCAGGGAAGTTCCAAAAACCCAAATCCTAATGGCACCACATCATTTAAGGATGTACGCAAAAGGAAGGTTGCCACACAAGTATATTAATCTCAAAATATGTCGGGCCCTTATAATATAGAGTAAATGGACAAGGTTCCAAAAATGGACATCAAAACCCCATAGGTTACAACTTTTCATGATGATCTACAATCCACAACTATGTCGGTTTAATGGATTTTGGCCAAAACCAGACGATCTATACGAGTGGGTATACTCTTCATGGGCAACAAAGTGTGATATTTACTTGTGTTCTAAAGGGTTTTTCATAGTACAATTTAAGATCAAGCAAGATATAGAAAAAGTTCTAAAAGATGGACCCTAGTTTTGGGGTAGAGCTGGGCTCTTTGTTACCCCATGGTTTCTTGGGTTTGATGCAACAAACATGGTGGTAATGACGATGTCGGTTTGGGTAAGGCTCCTAAACCTCCCCCTTTATTTTTGGCACCATCAGGTTATGCAGGATATCGAAAACATTCCGAGAAAATTAAAAAAGTGGACTTGGATATAACCTCCAAAGGTATTTTTACTTTTGCTAGGATCTTCGTAGAGATCAACATTAGCAAAGGTCTAATTGTTTGCATCCTTTTAAAACATGAGAACTTTCAGTGGACACAAGTGTTAGACTACGAGAATACAACATTTCGATGCCAAACCTACTTTCAAATAGGTCATTTACATAATCCCTGCCCAAAAGCAACGAAGGCATAAAAGAAAAAAGAGAAGAGGCAAGCCCCTAAGCAAATGGGATGGTAGTTTCCCGACAATTCAGAAGATAAGAAAGAAGAGGACAAAGAAAATCCACCAAATTCCAAGTCACAGTCTCATTCTAATGCCAAATCAAATGATGAAGAAGGGGACAAATCCAGATCTGCATTTACAACTTAGAAGGTTATTGAATCAACAGAAATCATGGTACTAGAGTAGTAAAAAGTGGAGATGCCCATGGATAAGGACTCAAGTGGCATAAAGAGATCTTATGTATATGAGAGTTTGGACTCAAACAAAGAGCCCCTCCCACAAACAAATAACAGTCAACTAGAAATAATAACAACTGCTCCAAATTAAGGAGCGTGGATGGAATACACATTTTGAAGGTGTTTTTTGGACATTTCCCCTTGTTTTAAAGGTGATATTTAGGGTAAATGGGTTATTTGTAGTTTTGACAACATAACCTAGTAAAAACATCTAGTGGGCATCCAATAATATCCAAAAAACAATCATCCCAAGGACTTGATCTTGTGAACTCCTTTTTAAAATTCTCAACGCTCAAATTAATCCATTATACTAATTTCCTAAAAATACATCATGTAAATAAATAAATAAATAAACATTTCAATGCATACACTTCTAAACATTAAATTAGCTAGAAATATATACTTACACCATAAATGCATTCTAAACATATTAAGATTTGTATTTCTATTTTACCATATCATTTCAACCATTTTTACTTAAAATTTAAGCCATATTATAATATATATTAATTATTAAAATTTTAAAATTTTAAATATTTTTTTAAACATTAAATTTATTTATGCATAAAAATATAATTAAATAATAAAATATTTTAAATTAATATAATCAAATAATAAAATATTATAAATTATATAATCAAATTTCAAGAATAATTATTATTTTTTCTTAAATTATTGGAAATTTAAACTTTTTGTTTTTATTTAAACAATGTTTCCCTCCTATGAGACCTAAAAAAGTGGAGTTGCTTTTGGTGAGACTTTTTAGACTTTCTGGTACCTGAATCTAGTAAAAAAATTTGAGGTGAAATCTTGATTTGTTTTATTTAAACGGTTTTTTTGACTGTATATATGGATTCAGCATCCTGAAAACCCCTAGGACATTTGGATTGTGTAGGGGTTACCAATCAAACTTGTGATTTCAATAAATTCTTTCTAGATTTTAGAAAAATTAGAGGGCTTGAAGTTGCGATCGCTAAATTTTAGTAATCCAGTTCAGTTATATCCAGTTGTGTTCAGTGAAACTAGTTCCAACAGTTGGAGGAACTAGTGGAAAGTCAATGGTACAATAGGGACAGCGGTCTAACTCGATGATCATCCAGTTAATTGATCAATCAACCAAAAATAGCTAGTGCATGCAGAGAATTCGAGTTCCCAGCTGTGGTGGAGATTCCAAAGCAATTTAACAAGCAGTTGTAAACAAGAAAAACCCACTAAAAAACTTCCAAAAAATTACACTAAAAACAACTCGTAAAAAACTTCATCTAAATTTATTTGTTTTCAAAAATTTCCGGGGTTTTCAACCAATCTCTATATGAATCTACAAACATTCCAGATACATATTTATTAAAGATGTCTATAATTTATGAACCTAACAAAACAAAAAGCCAAAAATGACTTGCCTTGGAAAAGTTTGTTTGGACTCCGATCATAAATCCAGAATTGCTCAATTAGTAACACGAATAAAAAATTAAATAAATTAATATGGTCTGTTTTGACTCTGAGCATAAATCCAAATAAAGAATTAAATAAACACATTAAAGAAATTTAATGGGGTCTGTTTTTGACTCTAGCCTAATCCAGTGTTGTTCAATTAATGAAACAAATAAAAATATCAAAGAAATTTAATGTGATTCCATATTTGTATCTGGAGTTTATTATTATTTTAAATACTTCCTGACTTTGGCTGAGTGACTTTATAAATAGTCCATCTGTGTTCAATTTATTTATAAAATTAGGTGAAGATTGGACAAAGGGAATGTAGCGACACTATCAATGATTCTTTGGGATTTTGTCCCTCATTACCACTATATTGAGGTTTGAGAGTAGACTTTAGTGATTATTATACGCTTAGACATTATTGATGGTTGGACCATAGTACACCACCTTGAGAACTGAGACTAACTCCTTGACTAAGATCCCCTTCACTCATCCCAAACAAGTAATACTTACATGTATATTAATGCATTCATTATTCAGTTTTTTATTTTGTTTTCTAAATGTCGAATAAAACATGGTAATCTATGTTATATTAAGGAAGGAAATATGTTGTTTTACAATTTTTTGTGATTTTTTTTTCAATGGGAAATGTAGATTATTAATTTTAACAACAAATTAGAAAGAAATTCATTATAATGCGTAAAATAGTGTTTATAAATATTAAAAGAAAATGTTACTTTTGATTGGGCTGTAAACTGATAGTAAGGTATTTTCGAGTTTTGTGTTATGGATATAGCCTCAATAAGAAAGGACGATGAGCAGTGTTGTTACAACCCCCGCACACTTGCTCTATTTCGTAAAGTGACATCGCATATGCAGATCATTTATAGTGAAGGGTGAGGACGAAGGGATATCTCTCAGTCCGGGTTTTAAGACGGTAGCTCTGAACGTTTAGGAAGAAGTGTTACTGAAATGGTTACAAGTTTTTTGGCAAGCTCAGGGACAAACGCGAAGGCACAAATATTTAAGTGTTTACATGTGATAAATGTGGGGTGATATTTGTTTTCAAAAGAAAAGAATAAATTATATATATATATATATAGAAGATTGACAACACTACAAATAATCAAGCAAAGGAATTAGACCCATGAAAAGAGGTGTCGATCATGACAAACAAAGATATTAATCAATTATTTGTTGTCGCAGATTTTATAGTTGTTATTTATCATATGGCGGAAAAATCTCTTCCCAAGGAACCTCATCTTCAAAGACTGCTTCTTCAAATTAATAAGTTGGTGGAGGGGTTTTGGGAAATGGTATTCTTCCATGCACTCCATTAACTCAACCATCAATTTCATGCTCAAGCTAATCCTAGCTTGCACCCTCCCTTTTGGTAGCTAGAAATTGAGTTTGTGGGGTGAGTGCACTTATTTTCCAATCCACCCAAAGTTTCTATCCTCGCTCTTGGTTGTGATTGAAATGAAATCTAAAGACAAGGGGAAACATGTAACAAGCTGGTTGGATGAGAGTCTTCAACATGTATGGGTTTTTATTCCCTTGTCATGACACATTGGTGGCTTTCATCTTAGGATTAGAGCATAAGCATATTCAACTTGTTTCTTCTCTGATTTTTCTTCCTTTATCTATGTGAATTGGTATCCATTTGTCTTGGTGGCGTTACATTTATGTTATGGGAGTAGCTTGATAGTATTCCACCTCTTGTTTCTTTCTAGTCTTTGGTCATGACCTCTAGAAGTTAGGTCAATTTGCATCATTTCCTTGAAGTGGTTTAGAAGCTTCTAGTTTGGGCATTTAGACATAAATTATCTAGTATCAGAAGAGGGTATTCCATTCCAGTGGTCATTCTATTTGCATCTTTGGGCTCTCTATTATGAAAAAGTCAAGATAATAATTTTTTTGTTTGATATTCTAATGGCCAACCCTCAGACAAATTTCACAACTTGCTTTAGCAATGTGAGAGGCTTTTTAATGACAATTAGAAATAATGGCTTAAGCAATGGGAAAATGCTTAGGAGATACGATATGAAAAGTATATGGAGTTTACAAAGAGGCAATTGGAAAAGATGAAAACCCAAATGGAGATACAAGAGCAAAATAGTGTTTATGGATGTAGAGGTGGAAGTTCACAAGGATGAATTCATAGAGAAAGACAAAGTTATTAAGGAGTTATAAGAGAAAGTCAAGCATTTATAACTAAAGCAATCTCTTGAGTTTCTAGAATTGTGCCATTCCCCCTTGTCAATGGTTTCACTTGGCTCTTTTTGACTTGAACAAGGTGAATCTATGACTTTACATCAAAGTAAGGAAACAAATATGAAGTTGATTTAAAAATGAAAATATGAATGTTTATTTGTGTTTAAGTTTCATTTAAATTATTTTGAATTTGATTTAATTTCTTATCATAGGCAATTTATGCAAATATTTTGTATTTACCTAGTAAATCACCTTATGCTGAGACCTTAACACACCTTAAAATTTAGAAAAAAAAAAATTGGTACGACTTTTCTTTCTTAAGTGGTTTTTTATTATATTGCCTTATTAAATTCATATTTGTTTTTAAGTTTGATGAAAATTCATTAAAAAATAAGTGTTTTTCTTTGAAGCTTTCCTCCACAAAAAATGTTGGAAACATAATCCTTAGGCATTATGTAAATGAGTAGTCTTTAAGTGTGACTTTTTGGAAAGTTTTCCAGTTTATTTTCCGATCTATTTTTTCTAGAATCCGACGGGGATTCATTGAAATCACAAGTTTGACAAGTGAAATCTTTACAATTGAAGTGCCTCATGGGTTTTTGAGGGTGTTGAATCCATAAATGCAACCAGATAACCAATTTAAGCAACAAAAATCAAGATTTGGCCTCAATTTTTTTCACTGGATTCCAGCCAAAAATCCATCGAAGACTCCAAAAAGTCACACTTAAAGATACTCCCTATGTAAATTTAGAACATTCACTTGTGTTGAAGGTGAAAATTCACAAGTGAACGTGAAGAGTCATGAGGGAGTCCAAAAGACTTCTTAGAAGATGAAACCAACGATCCTAAAATGTTGTATTTATGTGTATCATATCAAATAATGTATCTCACCATTATTAATCTCTCTTGCATGTGTGTGTTCTAACAATGGTATAAGAGGCAAAGGCAATATATGCAAAAATTTTGGACTCACTCAATAAATCAACATAACCTTAACACACCCTAAAATTTAGAAAAAATTTGGGTACCACTTTTCTTTCTCTTCCTTGAATTTTGATTATATTCCATTATTCATATTTATTTTCAACTTTAATGAAAATTCATTCAAAAACTTTCTTTGAAGTTTTCCTCCACAAAAAAATGTTGGAAACATAATCCTTAGAGATTATGTAAATTTGGAATATTCACTTGTGTTGAAGGCTAAAAGCCACAAGTTAGCGTGAAGAGTCATAAGGATTCCAAGAGGCCTCCTGGAAGATGAAAAACCATAAGAGAATGCGAAGAGTCCCGATGAGTCCAAAATACCTCTTGGAATATGAAAAGACATAAGAGAATGTGAAGAGTAGTGAGGAGTCTGTTAGGTTCCTATACCAATAGGTTTCATTTTCATGATTGACAGTGGAAAGGCTAAATATGTTCATCATTGCATCTTGCAAAGGTTCCATATTTTGTATACATACTAGGAAAATTAAAAGATGAAAAGAGGGTATGCCTTAAAAGAATAATCAAAAGGCAAGAAAATCAATTGGTCAGAAAGAATAGTGAAAATGAACCCCAAATCAAAGACCAGGAAAGTGGCCAGTCAAAATGGCACTACTATCTTGTTGGCAGCATCACAATGTGCAAATACTGCTGCTAATCATACTTGATGGATGGCCCAACAGTTCAATTTGGACCATGCCATGTTTAATTGTTTGTTGCAGAATAGAGAATGATTCCTGTCCAAACAGCTCAAGCTTGGCAGATGACTAGCTAGGTAGAGAAATGAAGGAGCCCAACTGCTTAATCTGGGTCCTTGGAAGAGATAAGGGTAGATGTAGATAGGAGGGCAGTTAAAAGAAAAGAGGATAATCAGGGTTTGCTAATCTAAGTGCACTCAGCTCAAGGAAGAAAAAATGTTAGGATTGTTAGGCTGGGTAAGTAGTTTGAGGTTGCAGAAAGCAAGTGTGTGATCATTATTTGGCTTATCAAGAAGGACTCATTTCATTCATGGCATTGACACCATGGCAATGGCCTGATGGTACAGTAATGGAAGCATGACTAATTTCCCTTTCCCCCAAAGATCATTTACTAATACTTCCCAAAGACCTTGGGATCTGCCCAACAGTCTTATTTCACTTCATTCTAGTACCAGTCCCAAGTCAAATTCTCAGTTGACTAGAGGAAAAGAAGCCACATTTCTTGTGTAAAAATCATCATTCTGATTTCCATTCCTTTTCTGTGTCTAAGTTTCATTTCATAAGCTTAGCATTTTCCCCTGCATTTTCACTTCACAGATTCATATTAACAGCTACTTTTATTATTTGGCTCCTTAACATTGCTTCCCTTCCCTAATTCTACAATAGCTAATGCAATCCCAAAAATCTATTTAATACCCCACCCCATAGCAATATAGCTATATATGTCAGTATTGGGAAATATTTAGTCCATCTGGGACTAATATTAACCCTCCCCTCTTCTAAACACTATGGAATCAACTAAATTTTGGTTGACATTAATCTCCATAGGGTTGCCCGCTCACAAACCCCATTTTTCCCCCCGCGCTAATGTTTAGATGTTTGTTTATATGTTGAATTAAACATAAAGCAGACGCATTCACATAACCCGCTCTAAACCAAAGTTTAAATCCCACCCCCCGCTTGTATTTTTTATTTTATTATTATTTTATAACCCGGCGGGCTCCACAGTTAATCTTCCGCCGCCCCATAACCCCTGCCAGCCGTCCGATGATTGGCCCCCCCGATCCAAGGGTGGGCGGTCATTTTCATTCACAAGCCGGCGGATGTTTAGCGTCTGGGGGATTGGCGGTTTCACCCCCGTACCCCCGCCACGCGTCGCCTTCCCAGTGTGTTAGGAGGCCCCTCCCCCGATACCGCTTATGCCGAAAGGTGGTGCGGGGAGAAAACCGGATACCACCCTCCACCCCTTGACGTCAACGCCACGTCATCTGTGACGTCACCTTCGCATCCGCGTTATGCCGCCGTGCAATTGCCACCTAATCCGCCCACGTCCACGCCCTGCCGCCGTGTCCTGTGCCACCTCACCACCCACATCAGAAGTCCACTTCATCCTGTTGTACCCGGGACCCGCCGATGACGTCATGTTGATGTCATCGCCAAAATTCGCAAATTTGCATAAAACAATGCAAAAAGACCATTTTATGTCATTTTCATTGGTTATTTCTGGAGCGCTGTGCATGCCATTTTACGTCAATTTGTTGCCCAACCTGGAATTTAGCTGTCCAAGCTGTTGCCGCCTGCAAATTCGACTCAATTGCTCGCCATTGTACCAGCTCAACAACCTCGGCACCATGAAAACCAGGTATTTGCCCACAGTCAACCTTTTAACCCCTGTTTTCACCATTTTGTCCATTTTTACCTGCATAAAATTCTGCAAACACCCACACTGAGACAATTATGTACCCAAGTGTTGTCTAAGTTCTCTGGTTAGCCTCCTCTTCCCACAAAGCTCAGTAGGCCCGCGTCTGTTTGCAAAATTCACTTGAAAAATTGGTTTT
>APFE030738600.1:0-10288 GCA_000404065.3 Pinus taeda | reverse complement strand
GGTTTCAATTTCCTGTTTTAGAATATAGAGAATGAAAATCTGTCCAAACAGCTTAATCTTGGCAGATTCTTAAATAGGTAGAGAATCAAAGGAGCCCAACTGCTTAATCTGGGCCCTTGGAAGAAATAAGGGTAGTTTGTAGATAAGAAGGCATAAAAAGAAAAAATTGAAATGCTGGGTTTGCAAGTCTAAGTCATTAGTCATCAGATCAAATTTGCAGACAAAAAGCACGTCAAAGAGTATCAGGAAGCGGCGAAGACCATCAATGTAGCGGCAAAGTGTATCAGAGGATATTTTCTCAAGGCTCGAGGCAAATCCAACATTAAAACGAAATAATTTAATAGTGGGTAATCCAAATAATTTAATTGGAATTGAAATAAGTGTGTATATGTCGGCATATGCTCTTTCTTAGTATTATTAGAAAAAAATATAAATAGCATTGGAAAAAGATATAAATAGGAAAGGTTGTTTATGGAGAAATTGGGTGGTGCATAATTTTGGTAACATTATTGTATTACTAAGTCTCTCATAACATTATATCATTACTAAACATCTCATTAGTAAAATTATTATTTTCTATTCATATATATAAAACTAATTTTATCTAACCATTCAACCCATAAATTGAATTACAAACATTGTTCTCAAAATTAATGGCTAACCAAAGAATTCAAACCAATGGTATTTCACTGAAATTTCCTAACAATGGTTATGGTTGAATTGCTTCTTATTTAGGATAATAAAATATACAAATATATGATAATGCACCTAAAGATAATTTCTTTATAGTTATGTTTCTAGAGGGTCCAAATGTATATTTTAATGATTGATCTGCATTATTAACTACTTTATATTTTTAATGATTGATCTGCATTATTAACTACTTTATATTTTTTTTTATAATTTAGATTTATCTCATATAACAAAACATGAATTAATATAAAATCTTACATCTATTTTAACTATAAAAAATTATTATGACATTTCAATACATCAAGTATACTACCCACATGTTTGTAAGAGATTAAAAGAAACTAAACTAAATACCTATACTTAATAACAAACTTAAGATAACATAATGTAACAACGAAACCTAAGAAGTGAAACCTAATAACAAACATAAATTTAATAATAGACCTAATAATAAAATGTATTCTATTATATTACAATTTAATAATAATGAAAACCTAAAAACTTAATAGAAATTACCTAGTAAAACATTAAAATCGTAAAAATATCATGAAATTAATAATAATAAAAACCTAAAAACTTAATAAAACTTACCTAATAAAATATTAAAAACCTAAAAAGTATTATGAAAGTAATATAAATCATAACATTTTATGTAGCGTAACTATTTAAAATATCCCAATTTACATATAACTATTTAAAATATCCCAATCTACATTATTGTTTCTCCATTGGACAAAAGAGCCATTATATAGAACAATTTCAAAATAGTTGAACATTATATAGAACAATTTCAAAATAACTGAAACATTAAATGCAACCATTTCAAATAATGAACTACCATTTCCTTTGAGATCATCGAATAGCTAATTAAACGTTAAGTTATCACGTGGAAAAGCAAGGGCAATAAAATTCATTCCTTTGTGTTTCAAAATACATGATATTGAAGTTAACAATTTTGAACTTCACAAAAAAAGGTGTAACATTTTTAAGGCAACCAACCGGCCATAGGTTGTCTGGAATGAGAAAATTACGTATTCAACTTTTCCTCTCTAGGTTTTATAGTTACTAATGACATTTTTAATATTAAATTAGAATCATAAAGAATTCTAGTGACTTATACTAAATATGGTTGAGTAAAATATAAGTTCAAAAACCATTATAATGGATACATATATATAACCAGTGACAAGTATTCTTGTATTTTTGTGTGTGGGGATAGGTTATGAATGACACATGTATATTTATGTGTCTAATATGAAACACAATCCACGGTGATTGCCCAGTCCAATACTGCTACGAATTTGACAAATATCGATGTGTTCCGTGTTTTTGTGTAACATTCCTTGACCATCTCCATATTTTTATGGTATACAAAGGCTTCCTATGGGTGTTTATTTACTCATTTCGATACACTTGTAAATTAGTGTATCATTTTGGCGCGTTATGGTTATCTCTATTCGTGCGGCCTATTTATGTGGTTGACCTATGAACCACAGGTTCTCCATTCTCTGCACAGGAAAGTTGAAACACTTGACGTGATTGAGTCTGCTATTTATTTGGTGTGTGGCCTCATTAATGGATCTGATCTTACTCAGGAAGACAAATTATTGAAGCTTAATTACCACATTTGTGTTTTCAGTATTCCATGATGGTGGATTTTAGGGTGCGCAGAATATCTTTTGTGATGACAAAGGGTGTCACTATTTGAATCAACCACATTGAACTTCGCAGATCCAACCTCACATTGAACCTCGCCACATTGAATTTGTAACCTACAAATTTAGGAGAATTTGTAACATGGTTAGGCTAGCAGATGGAGGTGTGTAGGTTTTAACTTTGTACATAAATTCTCTGTATATGAATTCTTAAAATAGAAAAAAAATGTACAATCGTGAGAACATAAAACAAAAATACACAGACATTTCCCCTAGATCCCAAAATCGGGCTACCAATGTTTATTTCATTATATTCCTTTCAATGTTACAATACATATATATACATCCCTAAGCATTCATAAACCACAATCCACTAAGCTTAGATTAGAACATAATCATAGTTCCCTTGACTAGATCTACAAATACCATGACAAAAAACCATCGTGCCCAAAAACCATGCATGAAAACCATCTGCAAAATCATGGGTAGGTTTGTCCACCATCTTTGGGTACGTCGCCCATCCTTGGGCCCGCCCAACTATTATTGGGTCCACATAAAATAATTTTTTTCCAAGGCGGATAGAATATAACACATGCCCAACATTCTTCCACTTGTTTTCTTTTCACACCAGGAGTCACAGGAGAGCTTAGTAATAGATCCAGGGCTACAATGCCCATTGTTTCTCTACACCAACTTCTTAGTGTTTGCATACATTGTCAATGCATTTGCAACATTCTTCAAAGTGGCCACCTTTATCAGCAACACCTTTTTATCTTCAACCATATCCCTCACAAAGTGATATTGAACATCAATGTTCTTTGCCTTTGAATGATAAGTATGGTTCTTTGCCAAGAAAATTGCACTTTGGCTGTCACAATCTATCCTTATAGCTTGTTGTACCAACCCCATACTTGAACATAATCTTTGCAACCAAATTGCTTCCTTTTTTGCATGAGTAGTTATCATGCATTCAACCTCTATAGCTAAAAGTGCCACTACAAATTGTCTCTTGCTCATCCAACTAACTACCCTTCCAAATAGGTTAAACACATACCAACTTCTAGAACTTATTCTATCTATATCTCCAACCCAATTTGCATCAACAAATGCATGTATGTCCAAAATTATATCCAAAGTTGGCCTTCATTAGTAGCACAAACCATAATCACTAATGTCACACAAATACCTAAAAACCTACTTCATTTCTTTCCAATGCTCCTTCCTTGGTTTTAACATAAAGTTGCTTAATACTCCCACTGCATGTGCAATTTTTGGTTTGGTACAAACCATTGCATACATCAGGATACCAACAACACTCACATATGGAACACGAGACATGCCCTCTTCCTCTTCCTGTGTCTTGGGATATTGTTTAGCAAATAACTTTACACCTACAGGAATAGGAAACTTCACGAGTTTGTTATATTTCATATTGAATCTCTACAATATTGTCAAAATATACTTCCTTTGGTTTAACCATAGTTTCCTCTTTGATCGATCTGATTTAATTTCCATGCCCAAAATATATTTTGTAGCACCAAGATCCTTCATGTCGAATTAAGAGGACAACTAGGTATTCAATACTTGGATAATTTCTTTGTAATTTCCAATCAACAACATTCATCCACATACAAGACCAAATAAATAACACGGTCACCAATTATTTCTTGCCCTTCACTATAAATCCCTCTAGTTGCTTCATGTAGATCTCTTCCTCCAGATCCCCATGAACAAATGTTGTATTCACATCCATATGTTGTACCTCAAAATAAAAGGCACCAACAACATATAAAAGTAATCTAATAAAAATTAACTTTGTAACAAGAGAAAAAATACCACCAAAATGAATTCCTGACACTTGAGAATAACCTTTTGCTACCAACTAAGCTTTGTATTTCTCCACCTTACCTTCTGCATTCATCTTCTTCTTAAACACTGATTTATTTCCAATGTGTTTCCTTCGAGTTGGAAACTCCACTAGTCTTACCAAGCTTCATTTTTGTCCAAATATGCCATTTCATGAACTATGACCTCCTTCCAGATTTTTCAATCTTCTGAATCCACTGCCTCCCTCACAGTTCTAGGATCATCATTAGTAATAGATAAAGAAAAATTTGAACAAAAACTAGATGGACTATAACTCTCTCGTTATCTTCTCTATTGAACTAATCTTCTCAAAACTAGAGTGTGTGGCTCTTCCTTTTCTGATTCTTGTTCTATTGTAGTGATTACTCCTTCAATTCAAACTTTGTTTCTCAAGTTCCTTTGTTAGGAATTCATGTTTAATAGCATCTTTCACCTCTCTAAAACCACATCTTAGTTTTACACAACCTTCCTTGTTTTTGGGTTCCAAAGCTTATAACCTTTTAAAACATCTTTACACCCAATAAAGATGCACCTTTCAGATATATTATCCAACATGGTGATTTTATCCTTTGGAACATGTACATATTCATCATAGCAAAATACCCTCATATGTGGAAGAGAGGGTTTCTTGCCATTCCATACCTCATGTGGAGTCTTATGTTGAATTTCCACGACCTTGGGTCTAGGTTAGAGTATTAAAATCACTGATGCAACCAAACTAAGAATATCAACCATAATCTACTTTTCACATCGGAAATATAAAGCAATAAATCACGCATGTACAAATATACACAGTTTTTAACAAATTGTATAATAATGTACAACCCCAATATTCCTTATATTAAACCAATCTGAATAATACAACAGTCTATGGTATACAAGATACAGTGAAAAACATCGTTGCATCTTCTATGTCGTATCTTGTCTGGTCGGTCCTTCGCTTCCATATTTCTCACTAGCTACCTTTTAGTCCTTCAAAGGACAACACATCGAGACTCCAGGAGGGCTGCCACCTAACACTACTGCATGTCGCATCTAATGCATGTACACGGGCTCTTAAATCTATTCTCTAGGTTGGCCAATTCCCGAGCTCCAATCTGCCCTTTACTAGCCTCGTTCATCCATCAAAGAGCTACTCATAAGGCTACAAAATTCACCCAATCTTCATTTATCTTCGTCACTTCAAGACTGCAAGTCTAGGGCTACCTTAGACATCCACACGCTACCCTCTAATAGTCCAAAGATGTCGAATACTACATTGTCGATTATGCTCCTAAGGTAGACTCTTCACCACCATGGAAATTCTTCCACAGGGTACCAACAGGCTGCAACAACTCTTATCCAATTATGGTCAACTTATTTGACCCAACAAACATCAAATGTTGCTCCAATAAACATGCATCAGTTCATTGTTTTAGGGCACTTATTTTGTTTCATTTTTGGATTGATTAGGGCACTCCAAAAATAGTCCTAATAGTCCTTAAATATGGCCATAGTAGCCCTCATTTTACTGTGGATGCTCTTCTAAGAGGGGAGGAGAGCCTTGGCCGCAATACTGAGTTGTTCCAACCCCATTCAACCATTCGGCCTCCTCTTTTCCACTGTGGCTTGCTACAACAAATTTCCTCTTAACTGTGAAAACCTTTCCAAGGGATATTCCTCCACCCAAATAGCGCTAAAACAGTCCCCCTACCCCTCAACCTCCAAGATCAGGGTTTCGTCCCTCTAGACAGCTCCTCGGCTCCTTAAACAACCTCCTAATCATTCGTTGTCCCCTCCTTTACTTGTTGCAGCTGGGAAGAGAAACCTAAGCACTTATATTTGAGTTTGTTGCACAAAATGGATGTATAAATTTTCCTCCTTCATCCTCTATTTATACACAAATGAGGGGATCCACAAGTCTAAGAAGAGACATGTCTTTTGGACAATTTTACTTCAAGCCTACATGACTTGAATACCAAATAATAATTTGTCGACTTCAAAAATTCATTTCTCCACTTCTATAACTCGGAATTCAAATATTATCAAAGCGTTATATTTGTCTTTATTCCCTTTATCATCTCATGCCATCACATGTAGAAATTTGCTCCCAAAAATGCCTAAAACATGTTTTGGTATAAAACCCTATACTTGGGTTCCAAGCCCACAAGTGACCCTTGGGGCGCTTTTCCCTCCAAACCCCAAACCTTAGGGCTTGGAGTACCTCCCAAGCTACCCAAATCAACATCTTATCCTCTAACATTGATGGTGGTCATCTGTTAAATTGGTGACTTGAAGTATCCACTCCCTATGTCCATAATTTATGTCGTAATCCAGTGCCATTGAGCGTGCTTCTTTCATTTTCCATCGATGATCTTTTCATTCTTTATGCAACTCCATTTTTCTGAGGTGTGTATGGAGTAGTCTTATGTCATGTTATACCACACTTATTACATAACTCTTCAAGTTCCTTCTTGTAGAACTCTCCACCATCATCTGTCCTCAACACCTTGGTCTTCTTCCTTGTCTGATTTTCCACCAAATCCTTAATTCTTTAAACCTGTCAAAGATTTCATATTTCTTCTTGAGGTAATATATCCATGTATTCCTTGAGAAGTCATTTATAAATGACACATAGTACACAGACTTACCCATTGATGGAAACACCATAGATCCAAACATATCATTATACATGTACAAAAGCTCTAATATCCCTCTCACACTCTTAGAACTAGAGAGGAAGCTCACCCAATTATGCTTCCCATATACACAATGTTAAAAAAAATTGAAATATAGAGAACAATTAGACATACCTTCTACCATACGATTACCATGAAATATTCAAAGACCCTTCTCTCTAATGTGTCCCTGGCTTTGATGCCATAACATAGTCTTTTGTCTAGAGACCACTAGATTTTCTACTCCACCTTTAGGAACGACAAAATTGTCACACCCATCAATAATCGTTCTACCGATCAGTCTATACAGAGTTTGAATCTAAACTCCCCGCATCAATACCAGTGCTCCCTAAACCATCTTCTAGGTATATTTCTCAAACACTATGTTTACACCTGCATCATCCATCTTGCTTGCAGAAATCAGATTTCTGGCCAATGCAAGAATGTGCAAAACATTGGTAAGTTTTCTAATCCTTCCACCTTGCAAATTCAACTTGATTTTTCCACGTCCTATGATTTTTTCCTTCCTTTCATCCCCTAAGAAGACATCACCACCATCATATTTCTTGTACTTATAGAATCACTCCCTATAGGGAGTGAAGTGAAAGGATGCACCTGATTCAATCAACCATGCCTCATGATCTACATATGTACTTTAAGAAGAAGCCAAGTACACATCCCCACCTTCATTTAAGGTGTTTTTTTCCTCTGGAGAAGGGAAAAAATCAAATCCCTTTCCATTCTCACGAGTTTTAGATCTACATTCCTTTTTGTAATGCCCCTCCTTTTTTCATTTCCATCATACCTTTATAGATTTTCCTAGTGATTTAGATCTCCATCTATATTTAGATATCCCACCTAAGGACTTATTTTTGTTTATCTTTTAGGACCATCCTCTCATAGACAAGGCATCTCCATTCTAGCTCTGCATATTATTCTGCCTTATCTCCTTTGAAAACAAGGATAAGAATATTTCATCAAACTTCAAGATAGTTGTATTGCTACCTATTGCAACATCTAGACTATCCCACGAGTCTAGAAAATAACACAACACACAGAGGCACTTATCTACATCTTAAATTTTAAGATCAATGGATAACAACTGACTTACCAATATATTGAAGGCATTTAGATGATTTTTCACTGAATCGCCATCCTTCATTCTTAGTTCATACAATGTTTTCCATGGAAAAATTTGTTCACCAAATACTTAGATTGATACAAATTCCCCAACTTATACCACAAATCCTTCATCATAGCTTCCCTTGATACATTCAATAATATTGAATTTGAGAGACACAATCATATTGTCTTATTCGTCTTTCAATATAACTTTGCCCATTCTTCAACTAAAATTTCCATTGGTGTCGTACGTAGATCTATAACAATCTACTAATCTATATCCACCAATAGATCCTCCATATTGAGCTTCCACAACTCAAAACTTTATACATCAAATTTCCCAATCTCTATATTTCCAATATTCGTCATCTTCTTTCACGACAAGAATCAATCCCATAGATCTCCCACTGTAATAGGGTCTACCACAGGCCCAAGAAAAACCCCTTAGCAGTAAAGGCATCCCATTGAATCTGAAATAGCTCTGATTCCTCAGTAAGTTTTAACCCTGTAGAGAAATTACCTGCACACAAATTCTTAAAACAAAAGAAAAATACAATGGAAAAAAAAAACAAATGTACACTGAGGTTTTCCCTTCGATCCCAAGACCAAGGCTACCATATTGATTTTTTCATTATATTCCTTTCAATGTTATAATACATATATATACGTGTCTAAGTATTCATAAACCCCAATCCACTAACTCTAGATTAGAACATAAGCATAGTTCTCTTCACCAGGTCTACAAATACCATGGGAAAAAACCATTGTGCCCAAAAACCATCTGTAGGTCTGCCCACCATTTTTGGGTCCGACCAACTATTATTGGGTCCGCATTAAAAAAAAATTTGTTCGGTGGTGCTACCTGGGACCCCATGACATGTGGATAGAACAATAAGGAGGCTAATGAGAGATGGAAGACACAAGGTGAAATGTAGACTCTCTTTCTCTCTCTATATATATATAACCTAAACCCTAAAGGGCACATATTAAGCTAAAATATTAAACCTAAAAAAATTAAAAGATATGTATATTATATAATCTAAAACACACACATATTTAAACCTAAAATGCACATCTATTATATATTATATTAAAACCTAAACGCAAAAGTACTTATGACATGGCTCAATGTGGAAGGGTATTGGCATTAAATGGGAAATTACATGGATGGTTGCGTACATGTTATAGTTATGGTCATGCACATGTTTCATAATGTAATGTACATATTTTAATAAGGAAACCACATTGTGTTTTTTTATTTTTAATTCTATTTTTCTCTTATCCTACTACTTGGTTCCATTTTTCTCTAATCGTGGTACGTGGTGAAAAAGAATAGGACAAAATATTTAATCATAATTTGGTAAAAAAATATTTTAAACGAGATTTAAACACTTGATTTAGAAATGATGAGAATATACTGGCATGTTTCAATTTAGACCATCAAAATATTTAATTAGCAAAAACTTTAAATTTCCAAATTCCTAGAGGGGGATTCTTATTAGCATAACTAGCACAATTACATTAGTAAATTTGGTAGATATGCGTTGATTGGTATTTTCGTATATAGATTGGTGTATAAAAGGTGGAAAATGATGTTGATGTGCTTATATCAATCACATTTACTAATGTGGTTGTGCTAGTTGATGGCCCACCTATTTCGGGTGGATTTGTTGGCCATGGTTGATAATGGTTGAGGAGGACTAATAATTTTGATCATGGTTGACGAGGTTGACCAAGGTTGAATATAGCTGACAGAGACTGGGTTTGACCATGGTCAACCATTAACCTAACAATGTATAAATGTTACATCAATTTAACAATCTTACATTAATATTGACCGTTATTAACTGAGGTTGAGCATGTTTAATCATTCTAACCATGGTTTCCCATGTTGAGCATGGTTTCACTATCGCTATTCAAGGTTCACTATGGTCAACCAAAGATGACCATGGTTGGTCATGGTTCATCATCATTGACTTCTGTTAGCGATGGCTTATGATGGCTAACTAGATTTGAGGGTTGATCATGGTGGACTATTGTCAACCATCATGAATAGAGTCAACTATGGTTGACCACAACTCACTATGATCACCTTATATAGTCAATGTTATTATTATTATTAGCCAACTTTATTAAACCTTATTCATACATCCTAATATTATTATTAAATATTAACCATATTCAAAGACCCTAATATTATTATTAAATGTTAAACATTATTCACAAACCCTAACATTAATATTATTAATATTAATACTACTAATATTAATGTTATTAATATTAACAATAATAATA
>APFE030738596.1:0-28827 GCA_000404065.3 Pinus taeda | reverse complement strand
AATACTACTAGAGCAAAGAAAGAACTTTGACTAGGTTGAATTATACCAGCCTCTAGCATTTCTACAACCATACGTTCATTTCACTATTTTGGGCATAGGGATATCTGTACGGCCTGATGTTTGGAGGAACACTTCCTGGAATCAGATGAATAGCATGATCATGATCACGAATAGGTGGGAGACCTTTGGGAGTCTCGAATACCTTGGAATGATTGTCCAATACTTTTTGGAGATCGGGAGAAATAGATGATTCCAATGTGGAAACATCTAGCGAACATAATTGTGAAATTACACCTTTTCGTTCCTTTTTTAGAAGCTTTGTCATATCGTTAGACCTGATTATATTTCTTGGTTTCCTTGCAATACCCCTTAATTCAACTTCCTTTCCTTCCACATAAAATTTCATGAAAATTTCTTGAAAATTAAAAGCTATTGTACCCAAGGATTGTAGCCATTAGACTCCTAATACAACATCAGAACCTCCCATTGGAATGGAAAGCATTGGGCTAGTAAATACATATTCTCCCATGGATAGCTTGATATTATGGCACTTTCTAGAGCAATTTATTGTTCCTCCATTTGTAACCATCACTTGACACTCTGGTGCTGGATATAAGAAGCAATTCAATTCTTTTGCTACCTTACAATGAATAAAATTGTGAGTACTTCCTGAATCATTCAACACTATTACCTTTTTCTTCTTGATTTGTCCTTCTATCTTGATGGTTTGAGGAGTGGTAATTCCGGCCAATGCATTACAAGATATGGTCGGATTCATTTGTTCTTCGTCTAGGCTTTGTTCCTGGAGTATATCCTCTTCTTTTGACATTTCTTGCTCCTTTTCTTCTTCCTCTTCACAATCTATGTAGAATAATTTCTTCTCAGCACACTTATGACCTTTAGTGTATTGCTATCACAACTGTAACAAAGCCCTTTTGCTCATTTTTCTTCCAATTGTTGTGGTGTCAACCTTATAGGTTTGTGGAAGACTAGCAGTAACACCACTTCCGTCTTTATAGATGTGAGTGGTATGCTTCCTGGTTGCCATAATTTTTCTTTCCATTTTTCTTGCTAACCTGAATGCCTTCTCTAATGAATCAGGTTCCCAAAGGCGAACAACATGTTGGATATTATCCTTTAAAGACCCTATGAACACATCAATCCTATGCTCCTCTGGAATATCTTTTACCCTTATGTTCAATTTTTGGAACTCCTCAATGTGCTCCATTATTGAACCCTTTTTTTAAGACTTATCAATTGGCTAAAGAAAGTGTTGCTTTTTGTATCCTCATAATGTGCCATCAATTCTTCCGTAAAAATTGCCCAAGTGATAAATTGTTTACGAGAGAAAAGCCATTGATACCATACAAACTCATTTGGTTCTAAATATAAAGTTGCCATACGTACCTTTTGTGTGTTTTGCACATTATTGAGATCGAAAAATTGCTCCATCTGTAATATCCATGTTGCGGAATCCTTGCCATCAAACTTCCTCATATTGATTTTTGGAATATGATGGGTCTTCGATCCCACATTAGAGTCTATGGAATCATGATTAACATTTCTTTTGTTCGCATCATGTGTTTCCTTTACTACCTTTTCACCATTAGTACGTATTTCTTGTAGAAAATTTGTCAAATCTATCTTCATATCTGTCATGCTTATCTTCAAGTTTATGTTCAAATCTATCTTCAATTCTTCCATGTCTGTCTTCAAATCCGTCTTCAAATCGTCAATGTCTGTCTTCAAATTTGTCTTCCAATCGTCCATCTTAGCTTCCACACCCTTTATCTTAGATTCCATGCCATTTATCTTAGCTTTTGTTAGCTTTTGTGAGGCTGACATTTTTTGCACTTGATCTTGTAATTTTGATATATCATGTAGCATTTCTTCCTCTTCTTCATGAGTCATGCTAGAGCTTTCAAGTTCCTTACTAGGTGTTTGCATTTTCTTTCCTCGGGGCATCAGTTACCGATAATAATGCTCTATTTTCAAACCAATCTTAAGCAAAAATTTAAAAAAATCTACACACCTTTTTTTTCTTTGTAGGAGCTCGATATTGCCTCTGATGTATCTCTGTACTTTCAGAACATCCAGTTCTAAAATTTCGACCTGTGGTAGCCCTCTGCGTCCTCTTTCCAATGCCACCAGTCTGACCCCAATTGGATTCTCCAATAAAGCGTTATGCCAAATCTCCCACAGTGCCCGGATTATATACCTTTTCAGAAGAGAGAACTTGTATGAAGTGTCACGTGTCACTATTTTGACCTTTGCCTCTAAAAAATATATACAAGAAACTATAGTCCATCCTCTTTCTATAACTTCTTACGAAATTTTAATCTGATGCACAGAGAGAAATTTATGACGATTTTCCCCAGGTCACTTGTTTTGAATGTAATTCAGGATTTTGCAAAAGGACCAACTTCCTCAGATCATATCTCCGAAAATATAGTGCAAAAAGCTCTGAAATTCGGACCAGAGATTTAGCGCGACGTCTTCTCAAATGAGTTTTTTTTTTTTACTTCTGAAAAGTCGCAGAAAAATTTTTATAGTGAAAATGCCACGATGACCTATTTGGAGCAGCGAAACCCTAGAATCCAAAGCTCTGATACCAAATGTTATGAAACCAGCTCAAGAAAAGATAGAAAAGATAGATCAACGCCTTAGAATTCAGCCTCTTCGAGGCGGAGACCTCCTTTACATTACATAAATGAACAATTCTTCGATGATACAAATGACAAAACCTCCTTTCTATAAATAGGGGTCTAAGGAGTCACAATATAACCCAGCTGACCTAATAATAATAATATAAAGCCACAA
Source organism: Pinus taeda (assembly GCA_000404065.3). Taxonomy (NCBI): domain Eukaryota; kingdom Viridiplantae; phylum Streptophyta; class Pinopsida; order Pinales; family Pinaceae; genus Pinus; species Pinus taeda. The sequence continues at coordinate 26,007 of APFE030738596.1, read as the reverse complement.
AAATAACAATAGAGGGATTCTATGGGGCACAGTAATAAAAATATGGGGGAAATAGGGGCACAACAATATTAATAAGGGGTACAGCTACCATAGTAATGGGGTAATCACTAGTATTATAGGGACCCAACAAATGGAGTAATAATGAGGTTAATGAACAAGTCAAGGAGGAAATCTTGAGAGGATTGTCCAAGTCATATATTTAAAAAATAATATATTATGAGACTTCCAAAGAGATATGGAACCAATTGTAGTACATCCATGATACATACATACAAGTTTCATGTGATGAGAAGAAACTTTATATGAAGAATGGAGTAGTGAAAGATATAAAGAGTGTTGAATATCATGAATTAGAGGATGAATCCCCTATATGAAGAGGCCAGTTTTCTAATCAACACACATATGTTTCAGAAGAGATGAAATCTAAAAGTAAGTTTTTGTTTTGTTGTTATCGCAGAAAAATAGGCTATTTATCTTCAAGTTTCTCAATTGCAAGTTTTGGTGAAGGAGAGAGTCACTCATCTAGTAGTAGTGAAGAAATAACTACCTTGATAGGAATAACATATCTAGACATTTCTCAAGAAGTAAATAGGTGTAGCTCTGGTAGAGATGAAGATAGGTGTTAAAATTGGCAACTAGGGCCAAACTCCATGTGGGTCATCTTATTTATACAAGCTTATATTTTTCTTGGATCCCTCTCATCGAGAGGTGTAGGATTGGTCTAAAGATCATCCGATTCCAATAAGTATTCATGGATTTATGAATTTATGAATTTATTTGTGTTATAAGACAATTCGTCAAGGTCGGCTAGCAACCAAATAAACCCCACATGTGCTCAACGTTTTAGTATAAAAGGATATGACTTGAAAGTCATTTCCCACACACACTTCTATCTTGATTTCTCTCCATTTGTCTTGGGTTTTAGTGGAAGAGAAAGCTAGGAGTGGAAGACCTAGACATTGGAGGAGAAGAGGTTGCCCTAAATGTAGATGGAAGGAAGTCCTAGATGCAGATGGAAGGTAGCGCTAGATGCAAACTAAAGGCTTCCCTAACATAGACCTAAAGATTGCCCTAAACACTAGTCTAATCCAACCCTAAATGTTAATCTAATTCAGTCCTAACGTAGTCAAGTTTATGGGTTGTAGTGAGGGTTTGTTGTAGTTGACAACATGGTAAGGGTGGGTTGTTCCAAGTGCATAATGTTGGGTAGATTAGGCTGAGGAACATCTATGTGGACAACAGAGCCATATCTGCATTATAAGGGGTCAAAGGAACAATGTGGAGGTTGCCCTAGATAGCATGAAGAGGATATAGAGACAACATGACCAGAAGGAAAATGTGGAGGCTACCCTAGACAACGTGAAGGGGCTATAGGGAGAGCGTGGCCTTAGCTGCAATCCAATAAAGTCTAAAGGGATAGCGTAAGGAGACAACATTAAGGGTTCTGATAGGAGAACTTGCTGTAGGTGACATCGGATCTATTAAGGGCTAGTTTAAGGTTGTTTCTAGAGTAGAAAAGGAGGCAGCCAGGACAAGGAGAATAGGAGAAATACAATGTAGTTTGTGGACTGATATTTTGGTGTGTAAGGGCTGCCATATACCCTAACCAGTCACCATATAACTAGTAGTGAGGGAAGTAATGGAATAACAGTGTTTTGGATAGCAATGCTAGTAAATGGAATAGCTAGGAGCTTGGTGGAGCTAACATGCATGGGACAACAAGGTGACATAGTTTTTCTAAGGAATATGGGATAGAAACAAGGTATGGCAAGGCAAAGTGGGACATCAGCTATGACATGGCAGAAGGCACATGGTACAGTAGCAAGCATGGTACAATAGTAAGCATGGACAACATGGCTATCATGGACAACATGGATAGTAGTGGCAAGCATAATGTTGCAAGTACATGAGATATGAAGTATGACAACATGGTTCAACCATAACACATGGGACAATGGTGCAACATTAGGTACAACAGCCATGAGGTCCAGCAGTGTGACGATGGGTGCAACACAGTGAATCACAGTGAGGTGCAACATGATGGCAGGATGCAACAAAATGATAGGTGAAGGAGTCACCTTGGAGAATTAGTTGAAGCAACATGTCTTCAACTGATCTCATGTATCATCTTCTTAGAGATGCTGTACGCTCTTATCTAGATAAGTCAAATTGTTGACTTCTGTTGTAAATGTACTACCTCTCTCTCTCTCTCTCTCTCTGTGTGTGTGTGCTGAACGATTGAAGAACATGAAAGAATAATTGATCAAGGGTTTCCCCACATTGGCGTTTGTTCTTGGCTAACACCACATCTTGTGACCTCTTGTCTTGGCTTGTCTTCTATGGTTTATGTGTATGTTCTATATGCAGTTTATTTTAATGTTGATGTGATTTCTAATCTAGAAAATATATTGAGCTAACTGTGAAAATTGAAATAAATTTCTCTAAGCATAGAACATACCTAAAATTATCAATAGGATATCTCATGTGTTAGTAGAAGAATCCTTTGAGTTTGAAAGGGAACAAGTTTTTGAACAGACTATGAGTGAAGTAGGCACTAGTGGTGAATCTAGTAGCTCTATTAATTTGGAAGATATTGAAGAAAATATATATTTTAAAATGAAACCAATATCATCCCTCGAGGAGATAAAGAAACTCAGATAATTAATCTAGAGCTAGAAATATAGAATACATCATTAAAACAAAAATTTTTGAATCTTCAAAAGCATGCAAAGAATTCTTAATATTTGAAGAGATTCGAGGAAGCTCCTCAAGTCGAGACAACAAAAAAAGGTGAAAGTGACTCAGTGGAAACATTGAAGGGACTTGCCAAACTTGTTAAATATATACCTAACAAAACTACTATAGCAGAGAAAATAAAGTAGCCAAAAGGAGAAAAAAAAACTTTCAAAATGAAAGGTATGTAGCCTCTCTTCTACTTTCATTGTGGTCACGTAGGGAATGTTTCCTCTAAGTGTCTAGAGATGAAAAAGAAGGTTCAACAACATACATAGAATGATCTATTTTAGAAACAACCACAAGTTACTTAGAATGATTCAAACAACCATGCATAGAGATCCTTTTCCCCTCAAAGGAAATTTATTAGAGGCTCAAAAACACTAGGAGAGGGAGTATCAACCCAAGAAATTGGAAGAGTAGAAGCTTTGGTAAAGGTAATTTATTTTCTGCCTTCTTGAATAATTTTTATTACTACAAGTATAGAAATTATGGGCACAAAGAAGTTGCATACAAGCTTGGCAAGAGAGCCAACAAGGGAAATTGTGTAGGATATATTACAACAATCATAAGAGTGACAAGACATATAGTGGATGGAGGTAATAGAGACTAGTTTTTGGTTTTGAAGATAAGAAAAAAAGTATTAGTAGATCAGAGCATGAAATTCCTATGGTTGATCTCCCTTATATAACTTGCAATAGGAAAATAATTCAATTAGATAAAAGGAAGTAACAAAAACACATATATTTCTCCAAATTAGTATAGGAAGAAGGTAGGCACAAATGGTGAGAAAGAAGGGCAACATGTAATTTGTAGTTTGCCTTTAATTGGTTCTAATAAGTGGAATGATCAATGGATTGTGTGCTCATACTATGTCAGGAAGTCATTCAATTAGGAAAGAGTACCATATCAATGCAGGGAATTGGGTCATGACGTTGACCAAGTAAAACCCAAACTCACCTAGGTGTGGAAGAAAAATGGAGATAATCTACTCAACGTGAGTAGATCCCTTGTTCCTCTTCACTGAAAATAGGAGGTTGGCTTCAAGAGACACCAAAGAGGAAAAATTGAAGGGGTAGAAAGAAACATGCCAAGTAATGCATTTGAAGAATAAGGGAAGTATTCCCCTTTTATTTTTCCTTACTTTAGAAATTGTTGAAGAAGATTGGTGTTGTCAATTATTGTGGATGATTTAATGTTGTTATCAAATCAGATTGATAGTCTAAGTATGTATAGATGGTGATGACATAATAAGGATGATGATATGTTTACTATCAAAGTTTTCATGTCTTGTGCAAGTATGTTTATAGATTCCTAATGCCAAGAGGGAACATAACTATAGGGGGAGTATACTCATGTTAACAATTGAGTATAAAATTATTCATTAGCAATTGGTATCATAAACTTTTATTAGTTGTTTGCTGCTTAAGGACAATCATGGAAGACAAAGGATAATGGTGTTTGATACATATTAATGTTTCCTAAATGATCAAATTTTAATATACATATACAATGAATGGTATGACTGTTGTGATGCTTTCAGACTATTCCAATTAGTAATTGTTATCAAACATCATATTTTTTTAAAGAACGTATATTAGTGAAAAGAGCATGATCATATGGGGAGAACAATCAGTTAATAAGTGGTAAATAATTGGTATCAATTAACTATTAGTGTCACTGATCTCAAAGGTATTATCAATTGGTATTAACTATCATTAGTTTTTTTTGTCAAAGTGTGGCATTCATATTGTTAGTAAGGAGATTATTAGTCCAAGTTTTGGTGAAACAACCCTTATTTGAATGTTGTCAATGTTTATGTTAAGTCAATTTAAAGTGGTAATTTTTTTACCATTAGAAGTCTTGGTGATTTTGTTACCATTAGAAGTATTCCAAGTGATGTATAAGTTGATCTATTTGTTTAGGAATGCATTGGTGAGAGCCCCTCTATGTTTTTCATATAAGCACTTTTAAGTGTTGTAATTTATTGTTCATTAGTTGACAAGTATATGGTGTTAGTCATACATAGGATATGTTGTTATTGTTGCTAGAATCCAGGTGTAAGTGTCTAGGGAGACACTATTATGAATGTAAGCCTAGTTGAGACTTAGACCAATAGACATTATTTTTCTCATGACTCAATTGTACAAAAGATCCCCCTTAACTAATTGAGGTAGATATTGGGAGTAATTATACCACTCCTTTCAAGTCAATATTATGTATAAGACATAAAGGAAGCTACTTGGATCATATCAGATATACCAGAAATTTTCAACATAAGAAGAACCAGTTGATAGGTCCACAAGATCATAAAGATAGAGGGAGTTTGTTGAAAGGGGTAGCATGTTGGTATATTTTCCATTGATGTCAAAGGGGGGGGGGGGATGTATCTCAGACAAAAAAAAAAAAAAATCAAAAGAAGGAGAATTTTTAGTTATCAATAAAAAGGAGAAGACCACCAATAAAAGTATATCATAGCAGCTAAACAAAAAGGAGTAACATTAAAGGGGGAGCAACATCTGAAGACAATGAGAAGAAATAATAAGCACACTTTTCTTTTGTTTCTTCATGATGGTTTTTTGTTTGATCATGGTGTTTTCATCATTGCCAAAGGGGGATATTCTTAGAAATGTTTTGTCATTGATGGAAAAGGTGATGAGGGTGTAGGTAAAGGAATATAGGATGATGGGATATCGTTAGAATATATTGGCAAAGGTGGTGCTCATTGATGTCAAGTAATTGATGCCAAGTATTGACAAAGGTGTTGTCATTAGTTCATTGATGTCATAGGTGTCAATGGTGGTGTATCCAAATCAAAGGTACTACAATGGAAAAAATAGAGAAGATTGCAAGAAGAAGGAAGATCAATACATGTATGGCAAAGGTGTTTCTAAGTAGATTGGTGAAAAATATTGGTGGAGCTAATTGGTGAAGGTGTAGATAATTTGGTGCCATTTATTGTACATTAGATCATCAATGCAATTGGAACTAACTTAGATGGAAATACCCATGAAAGAGATTTCCAATGGTATGCAGAAGTTCATAAATGGCCTCCTGGATTGTAAGTTATAGCTAGTCAAAGGTGAGAATCCATAAATTCAAAGGATGAAGCTAAAGATAGTGTGATGGTCTTAGCTAGAGTTTGATTTGGCATTTGGCCAAACTTGGCAGAGCATCTGGTAGGAATATGACTGTTAAACAACAACAAAATTTGGCGGTAGATATGGTGCCACCCATTCCCATTGACACATTAAATAAAATGTGTGGGGCCAAGAATTCTTGAGGATTAACACAATAAGGGGGGGGGGGGTTTCTGCTATTGGTCGTAATGCCATACCGTCGATCATCAAATCAATGAAAAAGGTTAACAGTGCCCCCCCCATCACCCCCACCCTCCCCCCTACCCCTTATTTTACTTCCAAACCATTCAGGGGGATCCACAGACCAAAAAAGTTTTTCAACGACAATGACATCTAGGCAGAGGTGGTAGTACACACAGGAAGAAATGTCATTTGATTGGTATAAGTTTAAAACCAAATGCCTGTTATACAGCTCAACCCGCAAAGGCTAGCTTGGAAGGAACAAGGTGAGTGAAAAGGATGATGTCAAGGATGGTATATGGTTGGGAAACATGTCACGAGGAGAGTTGCAACAATGTAAATAAGGTGAAGAACCTTAAAATTTAATGAAGGAAATTGATGAAAAACAATGGCTCAGGAACCCCTCTGCCTCTATATGCTAGACAATATAGATGAGTGAGAACAAGATATATGCACAAGTGGTAAGATGGCATCAACATGATGTCAGAGCAGAGGACATGTGGCGAGAAGATTTAGTGTTTTTTGGTGCCCTAGGGTGCTAAATCTGAGTGACGTGTGTCACCACCTAGATGGCACCATGTGGCATTGTTGATGTGAGCATGATAACAACTTGGAAGGGCTCGCGTATAAGTTTTTGGAGTTCACATGCAAATTTTGTGGGCTTACTTGGCACCTGGCACATGTGGCAAATAGTTTGACTTGAATATCATTTGATTGGTCCATGAGTACAAGGGTAGTACCCACCAGAAAAACTCATCTCGGTACCTAAACCCCCAGAGGTAACACAAGTGAGCACAAACTAGGATTGTTGGGATGACAAGGCTCCTGGATGTGGTGATAGTTGCAACTGAGTCGAAAACTAATGGAAAAGGCATAGGGTGGACCCACATTCGGAAACATAATCCCAGAAGGAATTAAGGTGAGGGACTAAAAGCACAACCGCCAAGCCTTAGTTATGTTTGGAAAAAATACCACTTTCATGGATGAATGAAAAATAAGATAAGTGCTCGAGGCTAAAGTGAAAGAGCACCCAACAAAGTTTTTATATAGTATTTATAAGTATTGGCGCTTGAAACCAACAAAGGACTAAAGTTATATTTGGCAGTGTTAAGGCCTTCAAGCACATGGGATGAGTCAGAAACATGGTGTTTGGGCATATAGAAAAGCCTTAACATTTATTCATGAGTGGGTAGACAACTGATCAAAAGAACCATGGGCCAAGCGAGGAATTAAGTTTAAGTGTGTTATATTAAAGCACCTTTAGGCTAGACTATGGAAAACAACCCACAACTAACAAGTAGGAATAAACAAATTGGCAACATTATTGGCAACATGAATTAGATTAGAGGCATATTTGGTAGTTCAACCAAATTTGAAGCTAACCAATTTTAGAAGAACCTCTACTAAATCGTGTAACTCACCAGAATTGAGGAAAACGGTATTGAAGAAGGATAAAGACACAAATAGAAGATTCATGAAAGAAATCAAGTGCAATAGAACTAAATATTATTATCCAAAAATATCAATCCAAATTCCTTTATAAGAAAATTTTAATTTGCAAATTGAAGGGGGTGTACAAGAGTGCAACCGTGTTGGTTGGAAGAGGTGTGTGAGAGGTTATTGGTGCAACCTGATGCATAATGTGAGTATGCATAAAGGGTGAATCAAATATCAGATTTGATATATGAAGATGTGAAAATTGTGATATGGTTTTAATGATCTTTTTATGAAGAGGCTTTTATATTGGAAATTTCAAAATATTGATGCTGCTAGTATAGTTGGTGATTTGTTCAGTAACCATAGATTGATGAAGGTGTTTGTTTGTTAGCTTTGGTGAGTGGTTGAGGTAAGAAACTTTTTTTGTTTATGTAAGAAGTGGCCTATTGATTTGAGTTTGAAAATGGATGAAATATGGGTCAACAGGGCCAACAAGTGGTTTCTTGCATTCTAGGGGAAAAAGTCCCTTTCAATAATCAATGATAAATGAGTAGGGCCAACAATCTATTTTAGTGAAAAATAATAAATGAGAAAGGGTAGTAGTCCCTTTATTGAAAAATTATAAATAGCAAGGCATGGGACTTCCTTTCAGTAGCAGCTGATAAACCTACTAGTAGTAGCTTATGGGGAACTGATGTAATAGCAAGTTGAAGCTTGTATTTTCCAAAGAAATAAGAGGAAGATTGATGTCTTAAATATTTTTTTCCACATGAGTATGATAATGGTTATATTGTTATGTTTTACATGATTGAGTTTTGTTGTTGATCCATGAGTTATTGTTAAAGTAATTGAAAGTGTAATTTGTTAAGAGTTGTATAATTTGGTCACACTACTGATTCACCCACCCTCTCAGTAGTTTCCTAGTTTTCATTATTTCTAACAACAACACAATCATCAACTGTAATGTAATACAAGATAAGATACATGATGCATGGCATATACAATGATTATCTAACCTCTACAACATTAACCCTAGATCTAATCACTGGAACAGATATATTAGTAGCTTCATTATGAACAATAGGTAAACTAAGTTCCAACCATGACATGATATATTTAAAATAATTTTCCAACCATCAATTTAGGCTATATCAACCTCATTAATTGGATTAATTTGTTGCTAAAACCATTAGTAATTTCCATGGAAAAAACATGGGAAAATCTTGTGGTTTTTTATTTTTCCACTCAGAATTGTGTACACACTTTTCCTTAAGGATTTTTGCATACATATGCACCTTTCTCACATAGAAACTGCATACACTTTTCTTTACTTTATTTTCCTTAGGTTGTTCCACTCATACTAATGCCAGCATTCTCACACCCTACAACAAACACTGTCATAGCATGAAAATCATGCCAAACCACAAAATCTAGAGGTTGACACTAATGCCAACCGAATAAGTTGCTACCAATAGAAAGGAGATGAGAAAAGGCCTTGACCTCAGAAAATTGTTGGAGAACTAGCATATGGTTTTAGAGAATGACCTAATCAAGGTAAAAATATTGAAAATGCACTTCCAAGGGGACATATGCCTCCTAGATTTAAAAATTAAAGTGATTTAATAATGGAAGATGAATAAATGAAAGACTAAGAAGACATAGGCTGACCCAAAAGTTCTACAAAATAAAATTCAACCACCTTAGAAAACTATAAAAATGGGAAATGGTGAAGTATTTTTATTTGAAGAAGAGTCTATACAAGAAAGTAAAGATTTTATGGAGCAAGAAAAAACCATACAAAAAAAGTCTAAATGTTGGGTATGTGTTATATTCTTTCCATAACTAGCCTCGAAATAATTTTTTTGGGGTACGGGGAAGCACCTTGGGAAAATGATTCTTGGCAGTTTTGCAAAATGTTTTATGCATGGTTTTGGGCATAATGGTTTTCTGCCCATGGTATTTTGTAGATCTAGTCAAGGGAACTATGGTTATGTTCTAATCCAAGGTTACTGGATTGGGGCTTATGAATACTTCAACATGTCTATATATGTGTTTTGTAACATTGAAATGAATATAATGAAAAACCAATCTGGTAGTCCCGATTTTGGGATCCAAGGGAAAATCTCTATGTATGTTTGTTTTATGTTCTCGCCATTATGTTTCTATTTCAATAATTTATTTGTAGGTAATTTATGTACAGGGTTAAAACCTACATTTGTTATTAGACCCGTTTCAACTTCAAGGGGATGTCTTTGCTACTGAGGGGTTTTGCTCGAGGTTGTGGTAGACCATATTCACTGGGAGATCCTCGGGGTCGATTATTGTAGTGAAAGAAGATGGTGAACAGTGGAAGCATAGAGATCAAGAAATTTAGTCATATTTTTGAGTTATGGAAGCTCAAGATGGAGGATATGTTGGTGCACCGAGATCAGTGGATTATTGTAGATCCAGGAATGACACCAACAAGAAGTTTGACAGAATACTAGGTGAAGTTAGATAAGAAGATGAAGAGCATAACATGATTGTTTCTATGAGATTTAGTATCGTTGAATTTATTAGGGGAAGCTATGGAGAAGGATTTATGGGATAATTTAGGGACTTTGTACTAGTCTAAGTCTCTAGTGAACAAATTGTTCCTTCATAAAAAGTTGTATAACATGAGGATGAAGGATGGAGACTCAATGAAAGAGCATATAAACTCCTTTAATACTGTGGTAAGAAAGTTTTTATTTGTTGATATAAAAAATTCAAATGAAGATAAGTGAATTAGTTGGTTTTGTTCTCTACCATATTCATGGGATAATATGGTTATTTCTATAGGTAGCAATACAACTACCTTGAAGTTTGATGAAATAGTCTCATCCTTATTGTCAGAGGATATGAGATAGAAAAATATGGAGAGCCATAATCCACATGCCTTTTATGTAAGAGGGCAGTCCCAAAACAGAAATATAAATACTTCCTTAAGTGGGATATATAAATCTAGAGGGAAATCTAAATCTCCATGCAAACCTGTGAAGGTATGATGGAAATGCAGAAAATAAGGGCACTGCAAAAAGTATTGTAAATAAAAAACTCTTGAAAAAGGAAAGGGATCTGATGATGCTCCTTATAGAGAGGTGAAAACCACCTCAAATGAAGGTGGCGATGTGTAGTTGTTCTTCTTCAAGTACACATGTAGATCATGAGGTATGGTTGATTGAATTAGGTGTATCCTTTCACTTCACTCCCCATACGGAGTGATTTTGCGAGTATGAGAAATATGATGGTGGTGATGCCTTCTTAGGGGATGACAGGAAGGTCAGAATAATCAAACGAGGAAAAGTGAAGCTAAAGTTGTAAGGTGGAAGGATTAGAACACTTCTCAGTGCTCTACATATTCTTGCATTGGCCATAAATTTTATTTCGACAAGAAAGATGGATGATGTAGGTGTAAAAATAGTGTTCAAGAAAGATACATGCAAGATGATTTGTGGAGCAATGGTATTGATGTAAGGAGTTCATATTGGAACTACATACTAGCTTTTGGGTAGCATTATGATTGATGGGTTCAATAGTTCTATGGTTCTTGAAAGTGGAGAAAAAAATATAAAGGTCTCTAGAGAAAAGACCATGCTATGGCATCAAAGGCTTAGACATATTGGAGAGAAGGGCCTTCAATTACTACATTGTAATAGTTTGGTAGAAGGTATGTCTAATTTATCTCTGGATTTTTATTTCTATGAACAATTTGTATATGGGAATGAAAATTGAGTGAGTTTCCCCTCATGTGCTAAGAGGGCGAAAGGGATATTAGATCTTGTGCACAATGATGTGTTTGGACCCATGTCAGTTCCATCACTGGGTAATTATATGTACTATGTATCAATTATAGATGTATTCTTGAGGCATACATGGATATATTTCCTCAAGAATAAATCTAAAGTCTTTGACAACTTTAAATAATTAAGGCTCTAGTGGAAAATAAGACAAAGAATAAGATCAAGGTCTTCAAGACATATAATGGTGGAGAATTCTAGAAGAAGGAATTTGAATATTTCTATAAGAAGTTTGGTATAGCAAGGCATAAGAGTACTATATACACACCTTAGCAAAATGGAGTTGCAAAAAGAATGAATAAGATGTTGATGGAAAAGGAAAGAATCATGCTTAGTGGTGCTAGGTTAGGACAAGAATTCTGGGCAGAGGTAGTGGATAATGCATGCTACCTATTTAATAGATCACCTTCATCATTATTGAAGGATAAGAGCCCACATGAGGTTAGGAATATTAATAAACCCTCTTTCTCACATCTCAGGGTATTCGGTTCTGATGCACATGTACAGGTTCCAAAGAATAAAAGAATCAAGTTAGATAGTAAATTTGAAAGGTGAATCTTTATTGGATATAAGGTGTTGGGAACAGAATCCCCCAAGGGCAGTTTTGGGGCTAAAATCCTTTTTTTTGGGTCAATTTTGTAATAAAGTTGTAAAGTCTCCACATTTTGTGGTCGCAGAGCGTGAAGATGTCATGAGTTATAAAGGGTTGTTCTGGCCTTATTTTATAAAGTGTAAAGTTGGCTATAAAGATCCACCCATGGTCTTCAGACCATGGCATTGTATAAAAAGGAGCTAAGTAAGTATTCCCTAGACAGTCTTAAGTTTTGTAGAATAAGACAAGTCTTGGAGTCTTGGTAAAGAAGCCTAAGTGTTCAGGTCTTAGCATAGGTATAGGCTCTACAACTGAGTGCACAGAGGCCTAGGGTGGAAGTCCACAACTGAGTGCGCGGACCCCTATAGCTGTGTGTGCATGGTGGATAGAGTCTGTAATAGTCTGAGGATATCAATAAAGAGAAGTGTTTTGAAATTTCTATGTATTTGTTTCTTGTTAATGTATCTAGTTATATTACATTTTGGGTTTAATTTACAATGTTTACGTGATGCGTGAATGTATGTGATAATATTGGTTAATTGAACACAAGTAAGAATATCAGTTTACACGGTGCTAACAGGGATTATTGGCAAGATAATTAAACACTTAAGATAACTTGGGAACCTATACAATACATTGTCATAGCAGCGCGAAAGTACTTGGATTGTGAGTTAAGGCTGCACGAAGGTCAATCATACACCTTCATGGACATACTGAAGGGTAGAATAAAGGGCTAGACTGATAAAGCCCTAAAGCTTAGTGACCTATGTGAAAGTAGGAACAGAGGATATAAACTGACATCACGACCATCTTAGGGTGCGAAAACGTGGTTCCAACATCCCCCATACTGCTTTGGGTGAGACTTCAGTCCGTGCTCCATGGGCTGATACTGAAAGGGCCAATAGTGTAGGGATTTGTTTGGCTAACTAATGCTAAACTTGGGTCAGGCCCCACACAACCAACAAACGGTTCCGTTGCCAAGACCAAAATATGCATGGGAGATTTTTGACGTCATATCACTAGAATCCAACTAAGAAAGAGGTCGAAAACTGGTCGGATAGGAAGATCCATGAATTCACGATGTGGGAGAATAGAAATTCATAACTGACAAAGGAATAATGGTTGGATAGATACCTGTATATATAAATACACGAGATCATTTTCTATTACTTTCTGATTGAGCTATACGAGTGGATCGTGAAGCTAGAGGATAGCTAAGGAAGGTGGAGACTCGACAATCCTATTGTCTAGACCTGGAAGCTTCTGAGGATAAGATTGTCTGTGTTGGTGATCATTGACTCGATCACATCATAGGAGCATTTGTGACTGAATTCATGGTCGATACCTTAGTGAGTTACAGTGAGGCAAAGTGACAATTTTTTCAAAGGTTCGTGAGGTAAGTACTTGAAGTATTTTATTGTGCAAAAAACAAGTTATGCAGCTACCTTGACATTTGGAGCTACACGAAGTGGAAATACTTACAAAAGCGAAGGAGGAAAGGAACCTAAATATAGCCCACTGATTTCACCTCCACTAGGTGATGAAGAGGGAGTAGTGCAGGCTTCTCCACGAAGTACAATTTAGTTAATAAGACAAGGATTCCCATGACTTCCACCTCCACCCACACCACCTCCAACTTCACCACCATCACTTCTGACTTCACCCACAACACCACCACTTCTACTACAGTTCAACATGACAAATTCAATGAAGCTGCCTTTGTTTAAACACTTGGGAAATGAGGAGTCGGACCAATTTTGGTTCATCATGAATGTTGTATGGGAAGCTCAGGGCATCAAAAATGACCACATGAAGAAGGAAGCATTGGTTTGTGCTTTGCATGATCGCGCGCTAACCTGGTACATCAAGTACTCTAATGATAACCCAAACACTGGAGTGGCAGACATCTAGAACGTGCTGAATAAAGAATTCAATAGGCCTAAGTCCAAGGCATAGTCAATTGTGGGGTTCAAAGAAATCACGATGAAAACAGGTGAGACACCTTGTGAATTGGATCAGAGACTGAAGTGTAATCCACGAAGCCAATATGAACTTAACAGATGGACAGCACCACGAGTGATTTGTGGCTTTGCTCCTGTCTCACCTAAGGGTTGCATTGTCACAACAAAAGATTAAGACTTAGGTAGAGGCCTTGGAGATTGCAATGAGACTACATGAAACACTGATGCAAGATCTGAATCTAGGGGTTCAGCAGATTCATGCACAGTTGCAAAACATTCGCCTTGAAATGCAAAGTTTGAAGCAAGACAAAACAGTTCGACTGGAGGTACGCGAAGAGATATGGTGCCTGAAATGTAAAGGTTAGGGGCATGACAAAGACCACTGCCCGGTCTTTGCGAACTATATTGCAAGAGGAGGACCAAGTGCGGGGCCTTAGTTGTGGCGCAATATATGTCAGGTAGTAGGGAAACATGCGACACATAACTGTCATTTGTTGGAGAAGTTTGTACAAACACCACAACAACTGTTATGCAACTTCTGCAGGTCAGTAGGGCATGATGAGCGCAACTGCAGAAGTTATCAATTGATGATGGATAGAACTCCCGCCTATAGGGTTTAGGTAGCAACACGACCCCCTGACCAAAATGTTGGGATGGCATGAACAGGCTTCTAGGGGCGCAGATGAGGCTGAGGCAGAGGAGGACCTAGCAAAGGTGACAGACAGCCAATATGCTACAACTGTGGGGGACCAAGACACTGTGCCCATGAATGCACTAACCCAACATGCATATCATGCAAATATTATACTCAATTTGATCAGGTGACATAGGAATGTCCTACGCTAATAATGAGGATACATGAAAAAAGGGTGATACCACCTCAGCTGCCTGAAAACCTACAGATGATGAGGTCTGAGCCTTGTGAAGAGGGTCCAAAAGAGAATATAGTGCTCCAAAGTGGAATCGCAACAAGTGATGATAAGGGGAAATAGCCTGAAGACAGTGCATGGGTTCACAAAGCTCTAGTGAAGGAGGTTCAATTTGATTTGGAGTGCGCACACGAAATGTTCATGGAAGCAAAAAAGAGCTTTGCTAAGGCCTCTACCTCAGGGAGCAAGGATAAGCCTGAATAAGAAATGGACTCTTCTATCCTTACGATATTTCTAGAGACTTGCATGAAGCTGTTGCGTGATAGCAAGGCTTGTGAAGGGGTTACAAGAGCTTATAAATAGATGCACCAGAAACACTTTAGGTGAACCATGCATTGTACAGAAGATTGGTAAGCATAAAGCAAGGACAGGACGAGAGATGAGACTGACCGCACAGATATGAGAATATGAAATGGATCAGGTTATTTTGGATTTGGGGTCAGACGCGAACATCTTACTGAAGCAGAATTGGGAGTGGATGGGAAGACATGCGCTGTAGTGGTCTTCGTTTCAGTTAACGATGGAAAATCAGCAGAAGATCATCCCCATGGTACGACTGCAAGGAGTGACTATAGATATTGAAGGCGCGAGCGCATTAGCTGACTTCGAAGTAATAGAAATTGTGGATGGCAACAACCACTACCTTGCGCTCCTTAGCATTGATTGGGCTACTGATATGAACATGGTAATCAAACTAAAGAAGCAAAAGATGATATTTGAAAATAAATCGCTCTGTGTAATAGTACCCCTAGATCCTACTGAAGGATCGTGCTATACTAAACCAATTTGTGATTATGATAGTAATGATGATTTAGACTACATATATAAGATAACAGCATGAGGCCAAGATTGGGTGAATTTGAAAGTGGATGGATGAATTAAATGGGATCGCAAGAGTTCTTTCACCTCAGATTCTGATGAAAAATTAGAGCGCTGGCAGAATCGACTACATGAAGTGACCACATTGAGTTGTAATATGATGACCCAGTCATTGTGTTGTGTATCGTCAAAGGTAAGAAATATGCCCACTTATGATGGCCTAAATTATGTAGATATATTTTTGGATGCATTTGAAAGGGAGGTACCAGAAAAGCAGCACTTCTAGGCTTTAGACTGGGCCCTGTGTGCTACGCCCGCGAGATGGTGGGGTATGCACAAGGGTAGTTTTGATGATTGGTGCAAGTGTAGAAGGATGATAAGAACACGCTTTGGGAAGTTGAATGTACGAATGACGGACAAATATGATGGGAAGGACAACCCATGTGCACACTTGCCCAAATGGGCTAAGGCCTATGGAGCGAAGCCCCAACCAGAATTGGTGCACTTGTTTTGTCACACCTTGGATGTCATCCCGATGAACTGGTACTTGGAGACAGAGCTCCACCATGGAATAGGTGAATGGGATATTATGTTCGAAGGATTCATAATGATGTTTAGCTTCGAAGATGGGTTTGATTGTATTGACGAAGCGCTACAAGAAGTTAAAGCATCAATCTTTAGGTTACTGCAAGATCCTTTGGATCTGATTCCACCCGATTGTACTACTCATTTGAGCCACGCACTGGAATGCTATAACGTGACTACTGAACAAGGAGACAAGGACCCACAAAAGATTAATATCCCTGAAACAGAGGGTCACCGCGAGGTCGAGGGACCACAGATTGAGAACCTTGATATAACTGCATTGCTAAAAACAAAGCAGGTAAATATTGGTACATAGGTGGAGCCCAAATTCATGAAGATTGGAGATTACTGGGATGACGAGATGGTAGATAAGGTCACCAAATTGCTCCTCGAATACCAGGATTTTTTCCCTACCCAGTTTATGGACCTAAAGGGGATATTAGGAGACCTAGGTGTTATGAATATCACGTTAAAACCTGACGCAAAGTCGGTTGAGAAAAGACCTTACGTCTCAATCCAAAGTATAAGGAGAAGGTCCGCTTAGAGCTAGAAAAGATGCTCGCAATAGGCATCATTGAGCCCGTAGAAGAACCTGATTGGGCAAGCCCAATGGTTGTATAGGAAAAGAACTAGAAGAATGAAATAAGGATATGCATAAATATTAGGAAGATGAATGATGCTTGCGTACATGATCCTTTCCTAACTCCATTCATTGATGAGGTATTGGATAATGTAGGTGGCCAGGAAGTGTACTCCTTCACGGCTGGGTTCTCTGGGTACCATCAGATCAAAGTTGTGCTAGAGAATAGAAGCAAGACGACCATTGCGATTGAATGGGGATGTATTCAGTACATTGTAATGCCTTACAGATTGAAGAATGTGTCTGTGATTTTTTCACGCGTAGTCATTGCTGCATTCAAAGAATTCATTCATAAGCTTCTGGAGATGACTAGACTGTGTTTAGTCTAGTAAAACACCATTTGGCAAGTTTGTGCCTAATGCTAGATACTTGTCAAGGGTACAAGATTGCGCTCAATTTGAAGAAATGCCTATTTTGCGTTCTTTTTGGGACCTTGTTGGGTCATGTCATTTCTAGACAGGGACTGATGGTAGATCCCGTGAATATTGCAATGATACTTAACTTGGAGGCATTGAGGAGTGTGAAACAGTTGTTCACAACCTTAGGACATACTAGGTATTACAAGAAGTTTATAAAGGGTTATGCTTGGATCACGCGCCTATGGAGAAGTTGTTGAAAAAGGATGTCACATTCTGTTGGAATGAGGACTATAAGAAATGATTGGTTGTATTGAAAGAGAAAATGGTCACCACATTGATTTTAGTCTTCCCAGATTGGAAGGAGTTTCATGTACATGTAGACGCGTCATGTATAGTACTGGGAGAAAATACTAACAGAGGCTGGCGAAGGAGAATTGGACCATCCTATAGCGTTCACAAGTTAGAGGTTATCTAAGGGTAAGAAGAATTATTCCACCACCGAGCACAAAGGGTTAGCCATGGCATACGTGCTCCAAACGTTTAGACACTATTAGCTGGGTCGACATTTTAAGATGTGTACGGATCATTCCAAGTTAAAATACTTGGTCAATAATCTTGTGTTGGGGGGGAGAATCTGTAGGTGGCTGTTATTGTTCCAGGAGTATGATTTTTAGGTTATTGTGAAACCTGGATGACTGAACATGGGATCAGACCATCTATCGCGCATCGAAATAGGTGAAGAGCCCACTAATTTGGAGGAGGGATTGCCTAACGGACAACTATTTGCAGTACGCATCATGGATGGTCACTTTGAAGACATCATACACTTCCTAACGATAGGAACTACCTTGAAAGGTTACAATGTCCAACAGAGGAAGGAGTTAGTGGTGTGCATGAAAGAATTTTCTGTCATTGCTGGGCATGTGTACAAAATGGGGTCTGATGAAGTATTATGATGATATTTACCAGTGTTTGAAAGGAGCAGTATCCTCATGAACACTCATGGGGGCACTGCGGGAGGAAACTATGTAGGGAGAGAGACTGCGCAAAAGATTCTACATGTAGGATTATGGTGGCCAACCCTCCATCAGGATTCAAAAGCTTACTGCAAGGTATGTGATCTATATCAAAGGATAGGTAGGCCATCATGGAGGGATGAGCTGCCTCTAAATCCACAGATGAAGTTACAACCCTTTCAGAAATGGGCGATAGATTTTGTGGCACACATTCAGCCCCAAGGAAAGAAGATGGGAGTGTGGTACACTATCATCGCGATTGATTATTTGACTCGATGGGAGGAGACACATCCCATGAAGGACTGCATGGGCATGACCACTGTGAAGCTCCTCTTTGATTATGTACTAACGTGATTTGGGTGTCCAAAAATTTTGATGACTAATCCCGGTACGCACTTTCTGAACAAAAAAATCAGCGCACTAACGAAGGAATTTGAGGTCTATCACCAGAAAAGCACGCCTTATCACGCACATGCTAATGGGATGGTGAAAGTATTCAATAAGGTGTTGGAGAATGTGATGACCAAGGTGTGCAATGCACAGAGAAGTGATTGGGACCTACACATACCCGTAGTACTATGGGCCTATCGGACGACATGCAAACAATTGATTGGACAAACAGCCTTTAGGCTTGTATATGGCATTGAAGCAGAATGCCCATGGAATACATTGTGCCTAGTATGTGCATAGTGGCACTCACAAGTATGATGGGTAGCAGATCCCTGGAAGAGAGGCTCACGTAGCTGGCTGAGCTTGAGGAAGAAAGATTTCTTGTTGGATTTCACCAATAGGTCCAAAAGCAGCACAAAAAATCATGGCACGATCAACACATTAAGTTGTGCACCTTTAAGGTAAATGGCCTAGTTTTGTTAAATGACAACAAGTTTGATAAATTTCCAAAGAAGTTCAGAATGCCCTAGATAGGGCCCTATGTCATTAAAGAGATTACCGACAGTGGAGCAGTTCAGTTGGTTAAATTGAATAGAGAACTCTTCCCAAGAAAGGTGAATGGAAGCCAATTGAAACCATACATCAGTGATCTGGCTAGATGAATATATGAGGGTAGCATAGTCTTAGCACTCTAGGTAACTTAAAGGAGGTGTGAGACTATAAATTAAATTGCCTGGGTTGTGGAGCTACATGATTAGACGATTGTGTGAAGCAAGGAAATGTCATAGGGTTCGTGAAAATGTGAAGGCGGCTGCACTACCAAGGGAGAAATCACGCATGTCAACCGAAAAGTGACTGTTAAAGTGACTGTTCATGATTTCATGGTAGAAATGTGGTCAAATGGAGTGGGTGGCCAACATTTAAAATGAATTTTTTTGGTAAGATCCTTTCAAATCTACCGCCAATATAGCATTAATGAACCAAATGTGGGGCGAACGGTCGGATTTCAATTCAAACTTCCCTATAAATTATAGGTGGCTGCCCAGCGAAAAAAACTTGGCATTTTGAGAATTGAGTTTTTGAGCTCTCAGGCACACATGAACCATGATAACTTCAAAGCTTTGCTATCCAGTTCAGTATTTGAGACATTTCCAAAGGATACACAGGCATTGTTGCATAGCATCATGTCAACACCTGCAGAAGCTATGGACATTGAATCAATAACAATCGAGGGGGTTGTACCGGAGGTTGTTATGGAGGTAGAGCGAGCAGCTCTAGAGGTTGCAGAAGTATTAGCTGAAGTTCCCAAATCACCACAGACACCTCGACCAAAGCCAACCCCAACCAAGGAGAGTGCGAAGGACAAAAAGGGAAAGCAGCCTGTAATACCGATGTGCGTGTCACCGAGAAGAAACCCACCAAAGGACAAGCCCATTTCACAGGAAAAGGTCAAAGCCATTAACCTAGAGCTGGAGGAGGAATAAATTGAAGACATCCTAATGGATGATGAGGACTTGGGGATAGACGTGGAGGAAGTTGAAGTCCAGGGTGCTGACCTTATCACTAAGTTGCTCGAGTATGTCCCTCCGTGCAAGGGCAAGACTAAGTTACCAAAAGACATTAACGAGAGCAAGGTCCCCTTACAAACCCCTCTGCTGTCGGATGAGATTGTCTTTGAAGGACCGCGCTTAGGGCAGGTTCCTCTATTAAAGCTAGAATATTAGGACTTAGTTGACCATGAAAAGTTCCCGCACTTAGTGACAGAGCAGCTAATGTGCCACATTATTGACACAACCACGAGGATGATTGCATTTGAACCACGCAAGTGGATCAGAGGAGTAACAAAGTAGGTCTGCTCAACTTGCTATGGGTTTTGCATTATAACCGCACCCCCATTATATTATTGGTCATCAAGAAGCTACTATTCATGGTGCAAAATGGGTGTTTGTGGCTAGAGGAGCCAATACCCATCATGGACAGATTGATCCAAAGGATCACATGGCTATCCTACATAGGAGAAAATCGGCCATGATGTTTGGTGGAAAAGGTGGCAAGCAGGCCCTTGCAGAGGCCATGAAGGAGAAATTAAAGCTCGTAAAGAAGTCGCGGGTCTATGCCATCTCAGGTATCAGTCACACTGTAGTCAAGGTGGCCACATATATTTTGGTAGGAAAGGTTACAAGGAAGTGTCGTGCAGATGAAGTGTGAGCACCAGTCGTCGCCCTTGCAACCCAATGTGTTGAAGGAGTCCAGTTCAATTAAGCGCACTACGTCTGCGGTGAGTCTTTGAGAACTTCTACAAGGCACAATGTTACCGGGAATAGTGTCCACTCGGAGCTAATATTCCCACTAAGACTGGTAGCTATCTTAGAAACAAACAAGTAAAGACTACCTTTCATTTTACTTTATGAAAATAGATAAGAGTGGAACAAAGGACACCAACCTTAGTCTTCCACTTGGTTCCTTACTTGATTCCTCTCCTTCCTGATAGATCTTTGTCACTTCTTCTTCATCTACCCAGCTTCAAAGAGCACCTGTGGAATCAAAGCAGCATGCTACTATCAAATAACAAAGATCTATATTCATAAATAACACAGGACCAGATATGTATTAACCACACAAATGCATATGCAATCAAACATACAAGAATATGGAGGAAAACTTGAATATCTTTATTAATATCAAGAATAGCAAGAGGATTACAACCAATAGTTCTAACCCAACATCATCCTCCAGCAAGAAAGCCCTTCTTCACCTCAAGTAAAGCTTAGATCACCCAACACTATGAAGTTTCACCAGAAAACCAACAACACTTCTCTACAAGATACAAGATTCCAACCCTTGGTTCTCTGTGATGAGGGATCCATATATAGATGATTTAGGGGGTGAGTCATCTTCTGGGGTCTTGATTAGTGTCCTCTCTCTGATTTTTTTTATTCCACTTAGAGACTAATGATCTCTTGCTCATCCCTGATCGAAAACAGAGAGGCAAGTGTCAGAGGGGAAGCTTCTAGAAGATTCCATGATCTTCCACCTCCCAAACTGTCTCTGCCATTTGTCCATTCTCACCCATTGCACCCTACAGAGGGGGCCATTCAATATGCATCACACCCTTTACACTAGGAAGGTGATATGCATCGCACCCTCTGCACTCGGTATTCAGTATGGTCCAGTTTTGACCATTTCTGAGTAGTTTTTAGTGGAGAACTTCTGGGAGATGATGTAATCAGCTGACCTTGTTCCTTTAGGTAGTGAAGCAACACTTTTAGGACTTATGAGCCCTTAGTTTATGGACATTTATGATTGGGGTTGCAATGCCAAAAAATGTCTATAACACTTAGTTTCAGCCCATTTAGTCAAATAATCAGTGCACACAATGATGTGTTGTTTTTTCTTTGAAGGAGGGTTGATCGGCCTAATGAATTCCATGCCCCACTTGACAAATGACTTGAAAGTCACTTGAGGTTGTAGGGGCATTTCATCTCTCGGAGTAGGCTTTCCCATCCTCTGGCACTGATCACACTGACTAATGTACTTCTTTACATCCTGATGAAGAGTAGGCCAATAATAGCCTGCTTGCAACACTTTGAATGTTGTCCTCTTTGCTGCAAAATGACCTCCACAAGGCCCATCATGATAGGTTAGAAGGATTTCAAAGACTTCCTCTTCCCTTACACACCTTCTTAAGATTTGATCTGGGTCAAGTTTGAATAGATTACCTCCAATCCAGGTGAAGGGGGTGCTCTTCCTAATTATCATGCTCTTTTCTTTGGAGGGCATGTTTGGTGGGAACTATGATGATACCAGATAGTTTTCTATATCAGCAAACCATGGGGAGAGAAATGAAATAGAAAATAGATGCTCATCTGGTAACTGGTCATACACCATTCCTTCTTCACCTGTAGGCAGATTTATTCTAGGTAGAAAGTCAACAACAACATTTTCCTTACTAGGCTTATCAATAATGGTTAGATCAAACTGCTGTAATAGAAGCAACCATCTTATAATTCTACTAGCATTTATATCTGATTTGTTCATTAAATATTTAATTGCAACATGATGAGTATGCACAAATGTTTGATATCCTATAATGTAATGCCTAAATTTGTTCAATGAATGCACTACATCTAGGAGTTCTTTTTCAATCACAGTATAGTTTAGCTCAGCCTTTGACAGGTTTTTACTGATAAAATAGATGGCATAAGGTATTTTCTCCTCTTCCTGGCCTAAGGCTGCTCCTATGGCTTTTTGTGAGGCATCAACATGAATATGAAAGGGGAGGGCCTAGTTTGGGCCTCTAAGGATTGGTGCAGTAGTCAACTTACCCTTTAGAATGTCTAAGACCTCTTGATAGTTCTTTGACCGTATAAATTCAGAATCTTTGGCCAACGATCCAAACAAAGGAGAGGCCAACTTGCTAAAGTCCTTTATGAACCTCTGGTAGTATCCAGCCAATCCTAAGAAACTTCTGACATCTTTCTACTTTTGTGGAGGTGGGACCCCTTGGATGATTTGTATTTTGTTTGGGTCCACCTGCAGTCCTTTCTGAGATATTGAATGACCTATCACAGTCCCTTTAGTCATTAAGAATTCACACTTTTCTGGACTGAGAGACAGATTCATTTCAATGCATTTGTGCAATACTTTGCCTAGGTTAGTCAGGGCTTTTTGGAAATCACAGCCATAAGGTGTAAAGTCATCCATATAGATTTCCACAACATCATGTACTAATTAAGCAAAGATACTCAAGACTACTCTCTAGAAAGTGGCAGGAGAATTGCATAGGCCAAAAGGAAGGACCCTATAGTTAAAAGTACCCCAAGGATAAGTGAATGTGGTCTTGTCCTGGTCTTTTAGGCAGATTTGGATTTGGTTATACCCACTGAATCAATCTAGGAAAGAAAATAATTTCTTCCCTACCAGGCCATCTACTACTTGGTCAATGAAGGGTAGGGGAAAATGATCCTTCTTGGTGGTTTTGTTCAAATCCATATAATCCACACAAATCCTCCACTTACCATTTTTCTTGGGTACTAATACTAAAGGAGAGACCCACTCACTGTCTGAGATAGGGTAAATAAACCCTGCATCTAACAGTTTTTGCAGTTCTTCCTTGACTATCTCTTTAAGAGTTGGATTCATCCTCCTTTGTGGTTGCCTAACTTACTTGCAACCTTCTTGGATGTATATGTGGTGATTACACACTGAGGGGTGTACCCCCTTCATTTTCTTATAGCTCCAAGAGAAGGCTTCTAGGTTCTCCCTTAGCAGGTTGCATGGATTTTCCTCTTCCAAAGCAGAAAGAGATGGATTAATTTGCAAAGCTTTCTCTAGGAAAAATTCTATGGTTTTGACATGGAGTGGGTTAGAATTGGCTAGGCATAAATCAATTGGATGTTTTTTTAGGGTTTCCCTTACTTCTTCTTCTAATGGTAGGGAACTAGGATTTGGATTTTGGAGCAGGTGTTCAATTAAATCATCCTTATCTTACTTTCCTCCTCCTATGATTGCTTCCAAATTATAAATTTGGTCAGAGTAACCCTCATCTTCTTCCTCCCCCTCTAATCATAAAGGTAAATCATGTTCTAGCGAAGGTTGAGTAGGAGGGTATAAGACTAATTGTTTGGACATATGCCCATTCTTGATGGTCATATTCCCAGCTTTGCAGCTCATGTAAGCAACAGTTGTGGCTATCCATTGCCTTCCAAGGATGAGAGGGTAACCAGTAAGCTTAGCCTTAGGCTGGAGAACTAGGAAACCTATTGGGTATTCCCGGGAATCAATGGAGACCATCACATCCTCCACAATTCCCTCAGGGGTGACTGTGGGACGGTCTGCAAGTTGCAACACTGTTGTGGTCTTTCTCAATGACCCTTGGAGGTTGAGTTTGAGCATGGTGTCCTTAGTCATCACATTAATGGAAGCCCAAAGATCAATTAGATTGTGTGGGACAATGGTGCCATTGTTGTGTACATATACTATAGGGCTTCCGGGGTCCAAATATTTTGGACATATTACCTTCCCCAACATTAAGTCAGACAACTGCCCAATGACATTAATGGTAGGGACATCCCTTTTTCTTCTTCCTGGATGGTTGAAACACTTCTCCGTAATCAATTTATTATAAATAGGCACATCTTTGATTGCTTGGAGAAGGGGGATCTTTACACAAAAATTCTTCAATTCTCCCAGAAGTTCAGTTTCTTCTAGGGTAGGATGGAGTGGTTGGGATAATCTTTGAGGAAAGGAAGGATTTACTTTCAGGTTGCTTTCCTCTCTTTCTTCCTCAACCTCCCTATGTGGAGAGGGAGGTTGGTAATCAGGGAGAATTCTCCTAGATCTTAGGTTAATCTCCTGGATTTCTATAGCATAAGCTAGGTATGATGTCTCTCCATTGTATGCTTGTTGAGCCTGCCTATTGTTTGGGTTCGGATTTGGTTGGCTAGGAATCTAGGGTTGCTTGGGTGGAGCAGAGTGTAGGAGTTGTGGTTGTGCAGGTGGTGGAAGAAATAGGAATGGAACATTGTTGAATTGGGTCCTCCAACCTTGGGGTGGGGCATTCCACTAACGTTGTGGCTAACCATAAGGTTGGAATGACTGGATGGCTGGTTGAGATTGATACTAAGATATATAGGACCAAGGATGGCGTGTAGACCAGGAAGGATGAGCAGGGGGTCCTGAAGAAGGTATAGCGGTGGCTTGGTTGGGGTTGTAGTATGTATGGGATGGCCCTTGCATACCCTACTGGTATGGTCTAGGCCCAGGAGGTCTCCTTTGGTTGATGTAGGAAAGCTGCTTAGTGACCCCTTCAACTCCTTGATACTCAATTTTGAGTCCAGGTAAAGAAGGGCACTTTTCTGTGGAGTGGTTTCCTTCGCAGACTGAGCAAATTTGAATGCAATTTAATGGACATTCTTTCTTAGGATGCCTCCTAGTGCATCTAGGAAAAAAAATGGCCAAGGCTCTCTCTGCTTCCTCTTGCTTCCTGTTGATGTTCATGGTGTCCAATTGCAAGGCAAGGGTTTGCATCATGTCACTCTTGAAATCTTCTAGCATATTACCAATTTCACCCTTGATGGATAAGTTTAAGGATGATGTACTGGCCATAGGTTGACTACCCCTACCCTTTTTCTTGGATTCCCTAGAATGGTTTCTAAAGACAGTCTTAATATTGTCATAGGGTAATTGGTAGACATCTCCTCCTATTATCATATTTAAGGTATCCAGAAGATCTTCGCTTACTCCTCTAAGCAAGACCATCTTTAGTGACTCAGGGTCAAGTGTGCACCTGGCCCTTTTGTAACTAAGCTAGAATCTTTCTTCATAGTCTTCTAGGGATTCATCCTGGCCTATGATCATCCTAAAAATCTCTTCTTTAGTACCCTTTGACCTGCAGTAGTCCCTATAT
>APFE030738586.1:99077-137778 GCA_000404065.3 Pinus taeda | reverse complement strand
ATAGAAGTTGGCTTGAGCTCCTAGTGAACTTGTGCCAGCTAATCAAGTGACAGCCTACAGTAGTGCTAGTACTTGTGAGTACAGCGCCATCACTTCCAAGTTTGTTACAAACTACCGGGTTGATAAAAGTAAAGAAGGGAGTCCCAGGAGTTGCAACATCATTGCTGCAATACTGGAACCCACCATATTTTTGGTGCCGTTGCCGGGGAAGTGTCAGAGTATTTGTGATTACTGCTTTTCTTCTATTTTCTACAACAACATTCTGCTAAGTAGTTTATTTCAGCAAGAGTAGAGTAGTTGTTTTATTTCCATTCTGCAATTTCATTTCCGCAAAAAGTAGATTAGACATTTCCTTCTTTCATTTCATTTTTGCAAGCATAGATTAGCATTCCAATTCTGCAATTTCAATTTTTCAAGCGTAGATTAGCATTTCAATTCTGCAATTTCATTTCAACAACATATATTAGTCATTTCATGCTTTCATTTCAATTCTGCAATTTTCATTTCAGCAAGTTTTATTGTGGTTAGTTGCAATTTGTTGTTCAATCAATTTCAATTTTGTAGGTACAAGCAGAAAAAGAACCACAAAAATTGTAAAAAAAGAGATTCTCTTTCATGCCTCATGGGAACAGAGACAATTCAGGAAAATTCCTACCCAACACCCCCAACACATCACTAAGTCACCCTTCTCTCTTCTTTGGTGGTAGTGATCTAGAAGAACCTATAGGTGAACCTCCAGAGATATACGAAGATCCTATAATAGAAGAAGAGCAAGAAAACATTCCTCCTGAGACCATGGCTAAACACAAAAATGATATAGGAAATGAGGAGAGAATAGAAGGCAACTTTCCCATCCGAGAGACCAATGGGGACACAAAGATGAAGAACATAACTCCCTCAGCCTTACGTCACTTCCATTGATTGACCACTGAAGACCCTGATACCTTCTTGTTTGAGTTTGTTGTCCTTTGTCGAACCTATGATATGCAGAAGATGAGCAAAAGTTGAAACTCTTTCATTCTACCGTCAAGGATGTAGCACTCCACTGGTTCATGGGGTTACCTAGAAACAGTATCACAACTTGGGCTCAAATGCAGCAAGCCTTTAACAACAAATACGAGGATTACTGTACGTCAAGGAAACAAGGGGAGAAATCTTTTGGATGACCATGGGAAGTGATGAATCTTTAGAAGACTATGAAGAGAGGTTCCAACTCAGTTATAGAAGGGCCAGGTGCACACTTGACCCCGAATCTCTGAAGTTGGTTCTACTCCGAGGAGTCCCTAAAGACCTTCTAGATACCCTCCATTTGCTGGCTGGGGGAGACATCTATCGGCTGCCTTATGATGACATAAAGACTGTGTTTAGAAACCCTTCTAGGTTAGATAAAAAGAGAGGTAGGGGAAGTCAACTTGTAGCTAGTTCCCCCTTATCCAGAAACGAGTTTGCAAATTAGATGGAAGATCTCAAAAGTGAGATGAGACAGACCATTTCCATGCAAATGGATACCTTACGAATCTAAAAGAAGCAAGAGGAAGTTGAGAGGGATTTGGCCATCTTTTTTCCTAGATGCACTAGAAAGTATCCTAGGAATGAGTGTCCATTGCACTCCATAGAGGTTTGTTTTGTCTGTGAGGCAGACCACCCTACAAATCAATGCCCATCCTTTCCTGGATTTAAAGCTATGTACCAAGGGGCTGAAGGAGCCATTGAACCACTCTACTTCATGAACCAAAGGAGGCCTCATGGACCCAGACCTTACCAGTAGGGAATGCAAGGGACATCCCAGACTTATTACAACCACAATCAATCCACTCGCATACCTTCTTGGGGTCCCCCTGCTCATCCTTCCTGATCCACACCACCTCCTTAGTCATATCCATCTCAATACCATACTCAACCTGCTGCTCATTCGTTTCATTCTCATGTTCAGCCACAACCTCAATGGAATGCACCTCATCAGGGGTGGAGGCTGCAATACAACTCTCCTCCCACTCTTTTGCCTCCACCACCTGCTCAACCATAACCATTACCTCTTGCTCCTCCAAGACAACCCCAAATACCTGCTCAACCGAACCCAAGCCCAATAACAAAGAGGCCTAGTAGGTATATACTGGAGAAACAACATGCCCTACCTATGCTGTGGAGATTTAGGAGATCAACCTATCATCTGGGAAGGTCCTCCCAGATAGCCAACCTCCTCTTAAGGAGGATGAAGAAGAGAAATAGGAAAGTGGACTGAAAGCCATTCCACCCTTTCTTGAAAGAATAACTGGAACCACACAACTGACACCAAAAGAAACTGAACTTCTGGGAGAAATAAAACAATTATGTGTAAAAATACCACTTCTCCAGCCCATAAAGGATGTGCCCATATACAACAAGATGATCAAGGAGAAGTGCTTTAAACACCCAAGTAGGCAAAGGAGAGATTCCCCAGCTATCAATGTCATAGGACAACTCTCTGATTTGATTTTGGGGCAGGTAATTTGTCTAAAATATATAGACCCTAGGAGTCCGGTAGTCGATGTCCACATCAATGGCACCATAATCCCTCATACCTTGATCGATCTAGGGGCTGCCATTAATGTGATGACCAGGAACACTATGCTCAAGCTCAACCTTCAGGGCTCCCTAAGAAAGACCTTAGTAGTACTACAGTTAGCAAATCGCTCCACCGTGACCCCCGAGGGGATTGTGGAAGATGTCATGGTATCTATTGATTCCACGCAGTACCCCACTAATTTCTTGGTTCTCCAACCAAAGGAAAAGCTCACTGGGTATCCTTTCATCCTAGGAGACCTTGGCTGGCTACTACAGATGCCTACATCAGCTGCCGAGCTGGGAACATGACAATAAAGAATGGTCATATGTCCAAGCAACTAG
The DNA here is from genome assembly GCA_000404065.3 of Pinus taeda. Classification (NCBI taxonomy): domain Eukaryota; kingdom Viridiplantae; phylum Streptophyta; class Pinopsida; order Pinales; family Pinaceae; genus Pinus; species Pinus taeda. The sequence goes on along the minus strand of APFE030738586.1, from coordinate 134,892 downwards.
TCCTCTATCCTCCTTCCCAACCTCTACTAGAACATGATTTACCCCTGTACCTGGAGGGGGAAGATGAGGATGAAGTCTACTCCGCACCAGTGTGTATAGTAGAAACTACCATAGGGGGTCCATAAATCGATGATGATCTTATTGAAGATTTGATTCAAAATCCGGCCCCCAGTGAGTTTCCATTAGAAGAGATGGTGGAAGAAACCAAAGACGATGCCTCAGTTGATCTCTGTGTGACTGAGCTGACCCCTCTGAGTTAAGAATGTGGAATTTGGCCCAGAAGGAACCTTGAGGATCAACTCAGCCCTATCCACCTCTCAGGAGAAAGAGCTGTGTGGCTTATTGAAGAACCACTTGGATGCTTTTGCTTGGAACTATAAGGAGATGAAGGGAGTCCACCCTTTTGTTTGTACTCATCACATTTACATCAAGGAATATTGTAAGCTAGTTAGACAGCCTCAAAGGAGGATGAATCCAACCCTCAAGGACATTGTCAAAGAAGAACTGCAAAAATTGTTGGATGCAGGATTCATCTACCCCATCTCTAACAACTAATGGGTTTCTCCTTTGGTGCTAGTGCCAAAGAAAAATGGGAAATGGAGAATCTTTGTAAATTATCGAGAACTGAACAAAGCCACCAAGAAGGACCATTTCCCTTTTCCTTTCATAGATCAAGTGTTAGATGGCCTGGCAAGAAAAAAGTTATTTTCCTTCCTAGATGGGTTTAGCGGGTACAACCAAATCCAAATCAGCCGGGAAGACCAAGATAAGACCACTTTCACTTGTCCATGGGGTACCTTTGCCTACTAGGTCCCTCCCTTTGGGTTGTGCAACGCTCCTGCCACTTTCCAGAGAGTAATACTAAGCATATTTGCTGAGCTGGTTCGTGATTCGGTGGAAATCTATATGGATGACTTTACCCCTTATGGGTCCAACTTCCAAGAAGCATTGACTAACATGGGAAAAGTGTTAGCCAAGTGTATTGAAATAAACTTGTTCCTCAATCTTGAAAAATGTTAATTCCTAATGACTGAAGGCACCTTGCTATTTCATACAATTTCTCAGCAAGGATTACAGGTGGATCCCAACAAGATTTATATCATCCAAAGGGTCCCAACTCCTCAAAAGGTAAGAGATGTTCAGAGTTTTATAGGCTTGGAAAGGTATTATAGAAGATTCAACAAGAATTTTAGCAAGCCAGCCTCTCCATTGTTTGGTCTTTTGGGGAAATATGTTGAGTTTATATGGACTGACAACTATCAAGAGGTTATGGATGCTTTGAAAGGTAAGCTGGTAACTACCTCAATCTTGAGAGGTTCAAACTGGGTCCTACCTTTCCACATTCATAGAGATGCCTAGAAAAAAGCCATAGGAGCAGCCCTAGGACAAGTCACAGAGAAGTTACCATATGCCATATACTTTGTCAGTAAAAACCTAACTAAGGCAAAATTAAACTACACGGTAACCGAAAAAGAACTCCTAACTGTAGTCCATTCCCTAAACAAGTTCAAATGCTCACCGGTTATCAAACATTCATACACACTGACCATGCTACAATTAGGTACTTGATGAATAAACTAGATGTAAACGCTCGTATCATTAGATAGTTACTTTTGTTGCAGCAATTTGATTTGACTATTGTTGATAAGCCTGGTAAGAAAAATGTTGTTACTAATTTTCTATCTAAACTAGATCTACCTATAAGTGAAGAAGGAATGGTGGATGACCAAATGCCAGATGAACACTTATTTGCTATTTCAATACTCTCCCCATGGTTTGTTGATATAGCAAATTACTTGGTTTCAGCATAGTTTCCGTCACACCTGTCCTCAAAAGAGAAGAGTAAGATCGTGAGGAAAAGTGCCCCTTTCACTTGGATTGGGGGAAACCTATCCAAACTTGGCCTCGATCATATTTTGAGGCGATGTGTTAGGGAGGAGGAAGTCCTTGACATCCTCTTAACCTGTCATGATGGACCTTGTGGGGGCCACTTTGCAGCAAAGAGGACCACTTTCAAGATTTTGCAGGTAGGTTACTATTGGCCCACTCTTCATCAAGATGTCAGAAGATACATTATCCATTGTGATTGATGTCAAAGGATGGGGAAACTGACTCCAAGGGATGAGATGCCCCTGCAACCTCAAGTGACTTTCGAGCCATTTGATTAGTGGGGCATGGACTTTGTGGGTCCTATCAACCCTCCTTCAAAACAGAAGTCTTACATCATTGCATGCACAGACTACCTGACAAAGTGGGCAGAAACAAAGGCAATCAAAGCAGCAAAAGAGGAAAAAGTAATTGAGTTTTTAAGGGAAAATATCTTCTACAATTTTGGCAACCCAAAGAGAGTTAGTTACAGATCAAGGGAGTTAGTTTACCTCCAATTTAGTTGAAGACCTACTCACACACCACAAGATTAACCACAGAACTTCCACCCCTTATCACCCCCAAGAAAATGGACAGGTGGAACACACTAACAGAGCTTTGGAAGAGATTTTGACTAAGGTAGTGAGCAACAACCGAAAATATTGGGCAGACCAATTAGTTGAGGCCACTTGGTTCTATAACACTACTTGGAAAACTACCACAAGTTTCACACCCTATGAGCCAGTCTATGGGAAGAAGGCTTTGTTGTCCATAGAATTTGAATATAACACATTAAGGCTGGTAGCTCAGTTGGACCTAGACCTTAGCCATGCACAAAAAGAGAGATTGCTTTAGCTAAATGGATTAGATGAACAAAGAATGCAGGCCCTTCTCCACTTAGAGGTAGTCTAGCTTCATAGAAAAATATGGCATGGTCGACACCTCAGAGAGAAACAATTTTAGCCAAGAGATTGGGCGCTGCTATATGACTCAAGGTATGAGGATTTCAAAGGGCCAGCTAAGAACCAGATGGCTGGGACCATATACAGTGGAAAAATGCAATGGTAATGGTTCAGTCCTTATCCAAACCATTAATGAAGAAGCCGTCCCCATGCTCGTCAATGGGCATTGATTGAAAATCTACAGGAAGCCCCTATCTATGCAGGAGTTCATCAAAACTCTAGGTAAATCAGTGCTAGTAGTGGAGCAGGTCCCTGCCTCTACTCCACCCACACCTTGAGCAACAAAAAAAAAAAAAACAGAGAGAAAAGAAAATGAATTAGAAGATCCCTGGGTGAAAACCTCTTGGAGGCACCCCAGATGTCTAAAAAAAAAAAGACAAAAAGCCAAAAAAAAAAGGAAAAAATGAACCTAATTTCTCTTGAATAAATTGCAGGTTGCATGAAGGTCATTACAGGTTTTAGGAGGTTCACACAAGACAAAGACAAAGGACATGACCAGGTTGCATGCATCCCTTGTAGTCCATTCCTCCATCCCCATTACCCTTTCTCAATTTTTGGTCTCATTTGGTCTAAAATTTCACATCCTACAGGAAACTCTATATCTTCTATAGGAGGTTCTTGTAGAAACTACAGAAAGGCCAAAATCAATTTCAGAGGAGGACTCGAAGGTTGGAAATCTGTCTATGAGGTCTGTGGATCTCCTTGCCTCCATCCATCACCCTATATCGCCTTCCCATATCTGTAGACCTTCATTGCACTCATTTTTCTGTCCTTGCATAGCCACAGACAAAATTTTTGTTTCCTTCTTGCTGCAAAAAAAAATAAAATCTTATGACAAATCAAAGAAGCAGCCTTTTCACTCACCCCACTTAATACCTTCCATATGTGATTCCTTGTCAGCCAAGACCGTCATTAGCAGTTGTAGCCCTACTCAGAGATGAGCTTGAATTTCAGAAGGAGAAGCAGCTACAGGAAAGCCTACAGGATTCTTGTAGCAGTTGATCCCTCTGAAAAGCACACTCTAGAGACAGGGTCAGCAAATTAAGGCATACGACACATGCAAGGAGCTCTGTTTGAATGTGATAACATCAGCAAAAGCCTGAGGCCAAGCATGCAGAGAGAAAGTAGCCACAACAGTGAAGAAATGGGTTCCAAAATCTGAAATATGCATAACATGGCTGCAACTGAGCAGGTAAGTGCCTAAACCTATTCCTCAATTACATGAATCATATTTCAAGGTTGCAAGACTATGGGAATGGTTATGATTGAATGGAATCGGTGGCCAATTAACTAGCCACCCTTGTTCAGTTACACATCTTCGTGGAATTCAAATGAGCCCTGTCAAATTCAAAATTGCTGATCAGATGCACAGCTAGCATGTGTGGTATGTCCATTCAGGAGAAAACATTCGAGACTCGTAGTGGTGGCGGTGGATAACGAGAATAAGGGAGGTAATGGTGGTCAGTCATCATGTAGAAAAACTATGACCATGATGTAGGACCAACAGTGTGGATCGGGATAACATACCCATCCGGCCACCTCATCTCCTCACCACGAATCATGCCAGCAGTTAAAAGACAGCTCATCCTTTGTTCACTTTGCATTCATGACATCCTCAACTGGAGTATGCGTCGACCATTCCAGAGTAGCTAACTAGTCATCCTCCACTAGTTCTCTGGTAGTTTTTTAAAACCCTCCCACCTATCGGGCTCTACAAGAGCACTGTATCCTTTTACAGGAGCCAGGAGATTTCTACAGGAAGGTTTCCATAGGAAAGGCAAAGAACAGCTCTACAAAAGCAAAACCTGGGATTGTCGTCAAAACTCAAGCTAAAAATGAGGTAGGCTTGGGAAAACCTCTCTGCATATGACTTGTTTGAGTAAGGTGGTGAATTAAACATGGCATTAGATTGAAAAATAGAGTGAGTCTACCTACATACTGGAAAAAAAAAAGAAGAATAAGTGAAAGTCTGCCTATATATTTTCCCTGAGTCTACACCATTTCTGTTTTTTTCTCTGCATCCGAAATCTCCTCATCCTTTTTCAAATTCTTCTATAAGAAAGGTACATGCAATAGTAGAGGCTAGCCTATATGTGTGAAAATAAGAAATGAATTTGCATATCTATCTACTTGCTGAAAAAAAGGACCCGTGTCCTTATCCTCTGTTCTGTAAAAAAAGCAAAATCTTTTCCTTTCAAAAACAAAAAGTCAAATTTGGGGTGATAGTAGTTTGAAACAAGGGAAATATTGCAATTCGATGTTGTGAGATAGAGCACACTAAAATTATTCCTATAGTTCAGAAAAAGAAACAAAATTCAGCTATCCCTTTATCTCTAATTTTATTTCAAAATTATGTTTTTATCATCACCTAAGCACTTTAGATACCAACCAACACCATGCCAGGAGGGTTTATGAAGAAGGAGCACTTGGACTCCAACTAATTACATGAGCACCCTGAGGTGGTGCCCCTTTTCACTAGGGAAAATTGGATGATATTCTTTGATAGAATACATGGATATGATGACGAGGAAATTGAAGAATTTCTGATGGCCCTCCAACCCCATTCAAAAACAAATGCCACAGTCAGCTTTAGGGGTCTGTCCCTAGAACTCACCCCTGATTTTATCAGTTGAATTACAGGCCTTCCTCCTGGGTTCCCCTAGAGTAAGAAGGAAAACTCACTGGGATAGGTGGCCAAGAAGACAATTTTTCAACTAGGGGAGGATCCTGTAGAGGATAAAATAGGGGTCAAGAGGACAAGCTTGCCTCCTCCATTGGTTGAAGTTAGTTACCAAATAATGAAGTATATCACTTGTGAGAGAAGGTTCAACATTGTGTATGGTTATCACTTTAGGTTACTACATGAATTGAGGTATGGGATGGACCTAACTCCAATTAAAAAGCTAAGTCTGCCATATTTCCTTGTCCTGTCTCTAATAGAATGTAGTACCAAGCTATATGCATAAATTCTAGACTAGTTGGCCCACCATGGGCTCATAAACCTGTTGGTAGAATATGCCTTACATACCTATACCATTCCCATAGCTTAGGACATTTTCAAAAATATGTCCAGAGATGATGATATCAAAACTTTGGCTTAGGATATCAGCCCATCTAGTAGTTAGGAAGAGGAAGAGGAAATTGAGGAAGAAGGGCATGAAGAGACACCACATATGCAGACAGTGGAAGAGCAGGAAATAGAGGAGGAATAGGAAACAGAAGAGAAAATTGAAAAACCCACAGTAGAAAAGAAGACCACCCCAAAGATAGAGAAAAGGAAAAGAATAGAAAGTGAGAAGAAAAAACCTAAAAATGTCCAAAAGAGGACTGCCAAAAGCAAGGCAGGAATCCAGAAAGAAAAAGAGAAACCATTTCCAGAAATAGCAGAAACAACAGGCACGGAAAATATAGCAGAAGATGAAGGGGAGTAGCAGCAGGAGGAAACATCCCCTGAGACATTGGCAAAAGAGGTAGTAGCTGTGCCAGCTTCCCTAAGCACTCCAACAAAACAAAAAGGAAAAAGAGAAAAAGCAGCTTCCATGTACTTTAAAGCCAGAAGGAGCACTAGGATAAAGGTGGGCAAGCCCCAGCCATGATCAAAAGAACCTATCATAATTAAAGATGCCTCTACTAAGAAAAAGGAGGAATCCCCATCCAAAATATCTATTACTTATGAGAGAGGAAGTCCCAAAAATTCCACCTAGAAGGAGAGAATCCGGCTGATGGACACCAACATAGTTCTACAGGAAGCTAGGACCTCTTTATAGGAAATGTTTTCTAAGATAAAGGAGACTAAATAATGGAAGAGGAGGCAGCAAAACAGTCACATGAGGAAGACAAGACTAAGGAGATACCTGAACCAAGCCCTCAGCCTAATTTGGGCTCATATTACAACTTGCTAGATGGTGAGAAGATCATTCTACAAAAACTCGCTATACCACTTTTCTTTGAATTATAGCAAGAAAGAATTAGAACACACACTTGGATGAAAATTTCTAAATCCAAGGGAGTTGCAGATATAGGCCACATGGAAGAATAGCTGAAAGAATTAAGAAGGGAGTTGGCAATGGTGAGACACACTAAAAGCATTAGAAAAGCCCAGCTGCAGGAGGAAAATTCACTGATAGAAAAGCGGTTACAACAACATCAAACTCAAAGGGTAGACATAACACAAGTTTCTGAAGAACAACACCTATATGAAGGTCCTCTAGTAGGACAAGAAACAGCATAGGAATAGTAGCCAAGGGAAGAGACACAGCCTGATATGAAAATATAGATAAAGCAGCAGTAAGAGAGGGAGTCTCAGGCAGCAACTGAAATCCTGATGTTGAAATAGCAATTGCAGGAATTAGAAGCCAAGATGGCCTACATAGCCAGCTAGGCAATGGAAGCCTTGCAATGTAGACAACCGGCCAAATCTTATGCATTGTACCATAAAGACCAATGGATTCAGTTTCAAATCAAAACATTTGTCCAAAGGGGCACAATCCCTTTCCAAAATTATGGTCAATTTATGCATCTATGTGACACTAGTTTGGCTAAGGACAAGGCCAAATTGGAAGAGTTTTATTTACATAATCTGGCATTCCCTGATATGAACTTTTGGTACCCCAATGCTGCATTGGGAGATGTACAGCTCATGGCTATGGCTTCCTGGATGAGCCATAAAGAAAAAAGGGCAGTGGAAGTTCAACAAATCATGGCCAAAGAACTGAATGAGCCCCTACTAATCAGGGAAAAATAAGAAGAATCATCAGCTCTAGTATATTCTCATCAACACCTTTCCAACAACCCTCAAGTTCTCCCAAGGTATGTTGAAAGGCAAGCGCAAGCCATCGCCCATTTTGAGGACATGGAAACATTATTTGGTGATGATTGTCTTCATGCTTGTATGAGGAGATGGAATACAATATCCTATAGTTTGAAGACCAGGGAGTATCAGTCCCCAACTAAAATGAGGGAGGCTTTGGCAAGAGTGCCCCTTTATTAATAATCAATGCAAAACATGAAGGCCAATTGGATTGGCCTAAAGTTCCGTCCTCCACTACTCTTATGACTACTGGAACGGGTCAAGGAAGAAGAAGAACACAGGCAATGGGAGGAAGTAGACACAAAGGCAGGTTTTCATGACAAGGAAGAGGACATCACCTCAGAAGCATGGCATGTCAGGGAAGTAGTTAAGGCCATCAAAGATGAAGAGCTGGATTAGTTGCTCAAAGGATGAGCAACCCATTTAGTAGGGGGGTGATGATGAGCCCCAAAAATGGGTAACTATATGGGCTCATTTTGCCTCTTATTCTCATTTAATCAACCATTCTCCATAGTTTTATGCATGCTTTTGAATATATTTATGTTAATTAAGTGAATGGGGATAGTCATTTTACCACGAAGTGTAATACGTGCTTATTGCATATTTTTGGACATTTTTGGACCAAGATCAGGCATTTATGAGTATATTAGCAACCAAATTCGAAGAAAGAAGGTCGATGATTTATAGGATGAGTGTCTCCTACACTAACCGACCCCTTCCTTGAGTTCTCCACCAACAGCTCGAAGTTCAACAACCTACCAAAGATGCTTTCAAGGGGCAGCTAAGCAGGTCTAGTGAAGTGACTGTTATTTGCAAGTTTTGGCAGCCGAGTTCCTAAAGTTTAGGAGGACTATTGGGGTCCTCAACTTGTATAAATAAGAAGGCCTCAGGCATCAGTAGTTTAGCTATTGAATAGTTTATTTTCACACTTTAGTGCAGCTATGCATTCAACTCATTTTTGATCTCTTTCTGTAAACAGTTTTGTGACATGACTATTATTCTTTGATCAATGAAGATGAATTCAGCCTTGAACCATAACTGATATTTCTAAGGGGCTATAGCTCTTGGTGTTGGACCCAACCTAACTGCCCAGGACCTCCTTGTATTTTTTATGTGTTTTTCTTGCATTCTTGAAATAATTTATGTTATTTAGATTAAAACTTGCTTTATTACTTAGGTTGTTTTTTATGATTAGAATAGTTGTTCTTGCTTCAGGTTGACTAGTTATTTTGCTGCAATAATAGAAAAGATCCACAAAAAGGCTACCAAGTAGGCTTTGAGCTCCTTTCTCGCTCCTTGGGACCCTGAATTGAGACCAAAGTACTCTTGCTGCCACCGAAACATTGTTTTTGCTTTCCAATGCAATTGCTAGTGTTAGATTTCGAGTTGGAAAAGTTGATATCAGTTGTATTTTCATGCTTAGATCTATTCTTGCTTAGTTTCCATAGCTTTCTTGCATAAATTCCTGTCCATCAAGTTTTTTCAGCACTTCTCTATTTTCTGGGTCAAAATTACGTCAAAAATAAGTAAAACTCTATTTTCATAGTTTTTGCTTGGGTTAGTTTTGAAAAGAAGTGTGCAGAGAACTTGTAAGACACTCCACCCTATCCTTCCTCCATCATAGAACCTAGTCCAGTTTCTTTCTCAAGTTTTTCTTCACTCATTCGCCACACTTTCTCAAACAGCCCTAATTTCTACGTTTTTGTGCAAAATCACTTTCTTATCCTTTGAACCAAACCAACCATCACCTTCATGTTTGATCTTCATTGATAGAGTCATATACCCTCTAACACCCTCATCCAATCTTCATTTTCATTTTTCCACCATTTTTCCTCCTTCAAGCCTTCAAAAATCACTTTCGGCCTGCTCCTGTAGAACTTCCTATAGATCCCCTGCAGACTTTCTGTAGAAGTTCAGGGAGAAATGTTTTGAGATCTGATCAACATGGAATTATCTAGAAGGGTGCTAGGGACTCCTTAGGTCCTCTCCACATCTTCCTTATCATCTGTAACAGCCAAACCCATCTCCTTTCACCACCAAACATCTACATAGTCAAATAAGTTAAAACACAACCATAATCATTCTGCACAAAATTGATCAAAAGTACAAAAAGATGGTTCTTCCACATTTTCCTTTAGAAGTAGCTGAAGTACATGCATTTTATCTTGACAGTAGTCCATGACATCCATTTTAGTAATTTCATCTCTTTTTTTTGCAAAGGTAGGGTTAATGGGTAAAACCAGGGTTTGCTAGGGTTTGCATTTCCTTTCAGCTTCCATCTTCTTTTTGCAAGTAGAATAGCCTCTTTTGAGTTAGCTTTCTTCCATCACAATTAAAAGCTTCTTCTGAGAACTCATAGAAGTTGGCTTAAGCTCCTAGCGAACTTGTGCCAGCTGATCAGGTGATAGCCTGTAGTAAGAGCTAGTACTTGTACATACAACACCGTTGCTTCCAAGTTTGTTACAAACTATTGGGTTGATAAAAGTAAAGAAGGGAGTCCGAGGAGTTGCAGCATCATTGCTGCAACACTGGAGGCCACCACTCCCCATCCATGATCCTAGGGAACCTCTATAGTATTCATGAAATGCTTTCCTACCTTGTATAAAATCCCATTGTGTCTCTATTCATGAGCAAAACAATTCCCTTTCGCATCATTTCCCAAAAATATTCTATTTATTACAATTTACAAGACTAGTCCTAATGACCAGTTCCCTCTTCATGCCGATATAGAGGGTTTACAACTGTCCCTAGCACTGATCAAATCAATTGAGCCCTTTCTCAGTCATTACGATCCTCTTTTGGAAATATTTTTAAATATGGAGTCGAAGCTTCCAGCTCTAGAAGCTCCATAACGGAAGTCTGTTAAATGGTTAGGTCGGATGGAGTCAAGGAGATCAGTTAGGGATCCTTTCCCCTATTAGGATATAATTGATCCAAGAGATCAGGCCTTCTCCCATGGGAAGAGGAACCATCTCCCCTCCATCCCAACTATATCAACCTCTCTTTTTCCCAAGCACAAGTTAGCTTTCAGTCCTAATGAAGTTCTGGCTGAGGTTTTGATTTTGGAGTAGTCAACAAGCTACCCATAGTTTGTAGCTTTATAGTTTTTGTTTAAGGGAGAATTGTGAGTTTGGTTTGGTGTGAAGACTAAAGGGAAGAGCCTTGAGACTACCATTGTCAAGGTTATCCATGAGATGCTAGCATAAGTGTGGGAACCCAGATATGTCAAAGGAGAACAACAATGTCAAGACATTGGTTGTAATCTCTTCTTAAGCTAATATAGATGCAACTATCGATTGATATCCTACTTGAAATTTCATCTCACATATTTATGGCGTAATGTTTCTTGACCCTTTAAGTAGGCAAAATACAATATTGTATGTTATTATGTTTGTTGTTTGTTGTTGTCTGCTTGTCTCAAGTGTACGAAGGAAGGAAACAAAAGATAGTTGGTGCGAGGAAGCAGGATCATCACCAAGTTGAATAACATTCTAGGAGGTAGGTCCTCATAATTGATTCTAGCCCAAAGAAATCCTTCATAGATTGTTTATTTGTGACTAGACTAGGCTAGAGGAATTGTTTGTGTGCACACTTAGAATTTACCTACATCACAAATTGGTGACTCCGCTAGGGAACCAATCCTTCTATTAGATTGATTTTAATTTCATGATTTTATGTGAACTTTTCTAGTATCACCATTTCACTCTAGTGTTTTCTGCTTTACCTGGTTTACTACACTGAGTCTGAAATTTACAGTAGGAAGTTTTCTTTTTATCTGAGGATTTTTTTTTCTCTTTGAATCCTTGGCCAACATGTTTTTTTCTAAAACAGTCGCGTCGATTAGATCAAGTTTCACCAAAATAGTTGTGCCAACCCCCCTCTAGCACTTGTTGTCAGTTAGGCAGTTGCACCGATGCCTGTAGTTGGAGATTAGGGTTTTCCCCAGATATCAACCAGTGTGTCTTTCTCAACTGATTTCTACTTCTTAGCTTGTTTTAGGCTATTTCTCCCTGAGCGGAAAGCTTGATTTGGCTTGGTTTGTGTGCTTGCTAGTTTGCCTTCTTTCTCTTGATTTCTTAAGTCTTTGGATGGTTAGTGGCTCTAGGACATCTACCTTGTCATCCATCCCACTGATTGTGAAGTAAATGAGTCAAGTTGTTGGTAAATTACTCCTTGTATTTCGTTTGTAGTCCTCTTATTGTTTTGATCTCCATCATTCAAGTTTGAAGATTTTCGTTTAATTGTTCAAATGTCACTTTTCCAACATAGATCACGTTGCTTGTCTTGCTTTCGGTCAAGTCATTGCGTCATCGGTTTGGAAGAAGTTCTTTTTGTGTCTTTTCATCTTTTTCAGGATTGATTGTCATGAAATTTTTTTCCTGACGGTGTCTTACAAAGATTCATTTGGTCATTTCATGAAGAGTAAACAATTCTAGTTTGTTGCATCAATATATTATGTTAGTTAGCATCATTGAAGACTAAAGTTGCATTTTCATACGAAAAGAAAAAGAACTCTCTTTACCTTTGAAAAGACTGCTTGAAGTGCACTTGTTAGTAAAATAGGAATTAGGAAGAGTTTTTCATTATTTTGTTTTCAAAAAGTAAAGTAATGAAAAATAACTTTTCTTTCAGTTTCTTTGTTGTTCGCATTTGATTTTTTTTTCTACCCTCTCTAGTGTAAACAATTCATCAAATTGAAAGAATCTTGTCTCATTTAGTTGCATACAACATATTTTCGAGTCACATCTCTAAGGCCCAAAAACTGAGAAATAATTCAAGACAAACTTTAAAATGAACTCAATTAACCTAAGGCATAGTTGAAACCTAATGATCACATCTAGAAGGTCTAGGCTAGAGATGTGTTCTGGCATCATTAAACCTAACATTATTCATTCGCTTCGGTACTAGACAACGCTAGTATGGATTTGTGCTACCCGTACCATCGAGTATATAAAGGGAGACCCCACTACGTTTCACTCCTTTATCCATAGGAAGCTGAGTCTACTACCTTTTAAACGTGATGCACTGAACACAACATTCAGGGAGATTGCCTGCCTATATTTCTTGGTTTTCTAGGAGGTATTCTCCAGTTCATTGTTACCTGGTAATCCTTTTTACCTAGATCATCTTGAGTATTCATTTGATATTTTTTACTCTTCGATCTTAAAATATCACCCAATCACTTATCCTTTCGAGCTCACTTCAAATTGAAAGTGACCTTTGCTTCTTTCTCGACACTTAAAACATGAAAGAGCACAAGTTTGTTTATGTGTCTTAAAAAATTGTTGACATGATCTCATAACATCCCTATTAGTCTTTTCTAGACCTAATCGTGAGTATTACTTTTAAAGTATATTTAAGCCTTGGAATTTATCTCTCTGTTCTTGTTATTTGAAGTAAATCCATTGTGGTTGAACTATCCAGTTCACCTAGTTTGTGTTCTTCTCCTTCGTTTGAAAAATTGTCTAAGGAGTCATTTCCTAAATTACTGCAGTCACTTGAGGACCAAGGTTTTGAACTTGGAATTGTTATGAGAATTCAACCTTTCTCATCTCATCCTCCACCTCCCTCAGATACTGCGTCACTTTCTGATATTGGCCCAAAATCTCCAGATAATCCTATCCAAACTCCTGAGAGTCATTTGACCCTTGACGATCAGCTTTGAATGGTTGTTGATCCTCTAAATCCTTTGTTCGACCCTATTTTGATATCACCGCAACATCCATACAGTCTGTACAATCAACCGGGTATTCCTTAGGAATTATCCCCTTGAACATCTTTGGTCGTTCATTGTCACCTGTTTCCACCCATGGAACCTAAAGGTGAATTTCCAGTCTCCTCTTTGGGTCACTCAGAGGTTTCCACTACACACACTGTCACGCCCCCAATCTTTTTTTTTCTTATTGGGCGGGTGCGGCACCACCGTGCACGTTATTTGTTCAATAACGTGCATATGGACTACGCCTTCCATATAACCACACTTAGTTTATTTCATTAACCAAGAAAACTTATTCTTTATACTTAACACATTCAACAACCGAAATGTAATTAAACCGAAAACATACATTTACACATAAATGTAAAGGGAGGGGAAACTCCCGATAAAGTCTGCCCCCATATATTATCAGATTTTTCAACAATGATATAACGCAAGTGTGCCTAGCGTAAACCCGAGGCCACACTGAATAATAATTACACTTAGGCATAGAACAACCTTACAATCATATGCTAGATTCCCACGGTAGGAGGGCGCTCAACCGATGCGCAAGACCTCCGTCACAAACCTGGCATAAACATGTTCGACGACCTCCTCGTACTCAGCCTCGTGCCAAACTTCGACCGAACCAACTGCGCCTTTTTCCTTCGACCCTTATGCGCATAAGGCATGCGCATTTGATCCCAAAGAACTGTGCTCCTTAGATCTTATGCGAAGTCTTTATGTGAAGACCGATTGCTTGATGATTGAATGAGCTCAAAGCTCGTCATACTTATACCCAAGCTTCGTGGGTTTTGGGAGGGGCGTTTAGCCTTAAGGCTAACCCCCGTATCCATTTTTCAACGCCCCAAGTGCTCTTTTGATGCGTCGGCCTATTTAACTTTGGCAACGCATATAAGCCATGAGCCCAACACTTAGCTCGCGCAAGTGTCGTCTGCTCGTTACATTGCCATACTTCTCCGTCGCATCCTTGCTCACTCGCCCATCGCTCGTTTCGCTGCCTTTACCGCTTGGTCCACCATCCATCGTTTGCTGTTCATTTCATAAGCGGAGGGCGCCTGCCCGTGTGCGCCCGCATGGCGGTCTGCCACCGCATTGTTATGTTTGTCATCTCGTGCCGTCGGGTGGGTGGGCGTCCGCACACAACCCACCACCATCGCACCCATAACACTTCACTGGAGGGCGTCCGCCCGTGCGCACCTGCACGATGGCCTATCACCCAACCATAATATGTGTATCGTTTGTGTCTCGGGAGGGTGGGCGCCTATGCACAACCCACTGCCAACCTGCTACCAAACGAAGGCGTCTGCCCGTGCATGCCCGCACGACAGACCACCGAAGTCCGCTGCCAAGTCCAAACTGTTGTGTTGTTGGGTGGGCGCCCTGCGCACAACCCACGACCTGTACTTGCACTGTTCCGGCGTTCTGGCGGGCGAGTATACCCTGCACAACCGCGCCCGCTGTCACCCATTCAAACTGCCAGCCTGTTCGTTGGGCACGACCCTCGGCCCACACATAACACACTCGTTGTTCCGGCATTGGGCGGGCGGGTATACCTTGAACGACCCGCGCCCGCTATCAATTCGTTCACCAATGCTGCGTTGTTTGCCACCACCGACCCATGCGCCAACCTGTTTACCGCCGAACTCTAACTCGGTCTTTGCCCGGCCTCTACCTGACTCGGCGGGTATACCTGCTGCGTTCCCCGTGTTCGTCTGCTGCGTAATGTCATAACGTGTAGCCTTTGTTGTTGGGCGGGTGGGTGCCTCGCGCACGACCCACGACCCATGCCTACAACTGCTACCAACGTGTGTGTTGTTCCGGCGTTTGGGCGGGTGGGTGTGCCCTGCACGACTCGCGCCCGTCTTCAACTCGTAACCAACGTCCCTCTTTTGCTGTCCGAACCATAACTTGTCCTCCGCCCGGTCTTTGCCCAACTCGGCGAGCTCGCCCGCTGCGGATAACGTGCCTAGTTCGCTGGGTGAAAATGTCGCCCATCGTGCACGGGGCGCCCGCCCGTCGTGCGGGGCGCCCGTCCTCCGTCGTGCACGCCTACTCAATTTGCCAGGGCGTTACATTCTCCCCCACTTGAAAACGTTGTCATCCCGACAACACACCATCCCGGCAGCTCTCTACCAAGATCATCATCATCCATAATGCATACTCCCTCATATAAGGCAACATCTCCATCAGGTCATCAGCTCTATGTGCAAACTGCCCATGTGTATCATCAAGTGCTACACATCCTGGTCATGTGCCAACACTTCCTCCTGTGATCCCATGCTCAGGTCCATGGAACTCCATCCACCTCATCTGCAACATGCTGTCCATGATAGTTGGTGTCAATGTGACACAAGTGATCAGCCACATTTGCCCCAACATCATCATGTGTGTAAAGTAGTTGAGTCTCGGCTCAACCTATGCCCAAGTGTGCCACCAAGGCATCATCATCATCGTCGTGATCCTATCACCTCAAAGTGTCTCATCGATCCTCCACATCAAGTCACTCTTCCAATTCATGTCCCATGCATGTACCTCGGAAGTATGCATCCCATACTACATCAAAGTCTCCTGACCTTAGCTCCTCAATGTATCGAACCTCTAAGTCCACCATATATGATGTCCCTAAAATCACGACCCTCTCATGTCATCATGATCTCCATAAACCATCCCCAACCAACACTTCAGCAAGCATACAAGTCTTGCCCAAAAGGTCCCTGCAAGATGCCTCAACTCTCCATGTAGTAGGAATGCTCCATAGTTGCTCACAACTCCATCCAAGTAATCAACTCTTGATGTGCCTCATTCAGGTCCGTGAAGCCCTCTTCATCATCTACAATGTGCCATCCTCAGGTCCCCAACCTGATGTCCATGACTATGTTGCCCATGTAGTCCATCCAAGTACATCACAACATCGGCCATCCTCATCCAAGCTGCAATCTTTGGTTTAGTGAACTCGGTCACTCAACCATACCATCATCAAGTCATGTCATGAGTCTTCTTCCTCATAGTCCCTCCACCAAAGTGTCACCAAGACTATCTCTTGGTCTCGGCCATGAGAAGTCCACCCAAAACATCATCAAGTGTGTGCCCTCTTCAACCTGCCCATGAGTCATGTCGGGCACTTAGCCATGTGGCTAAAGCATGACCCAATCACCCACAACAATCATCAAGTTCCACCCTTGTCACGGGTCCTTGCACCTTTCATCATAAGGTCACAAGTAACCCCAACAAGTCCCACAACTGCTGACAATCCTTGCTTCTCCATACAAGGTTCCATCATAGTCATCCATAGCAAGATGTCCTCTAGCATAAGCAAACTAACTTTTCCTCTCCCAGCATATGGTCCATCTACCAAATGTCCAAATGAAACACAAGTACAAATACTTACTTCATCATCATGAGGCTCCTCCATGTGAGTGACCTCACCTATCCATGTTGATAAGCTGCATGATCCTGGTTCAACTTGATCACCTTCAAGTTCTGCCTCCATCTCAGTTAAGTTCTCAACATCTTCGGCCAACATGACTTCCTCTTCCTGGTCTGCAACTTCATCTTGTTCCATTGCCTGACTGATTTGAAGAAGTCCTTCTTGTCCAAGCATCACATCAATGCCGTCTGTATTTATCACTACGAAGTTCAGCTGACCTCTACTTCCTTTCATTAGTACAGGTACCTCTTGTATCGAGCCTACTGCCAAATTCCATGAGGTTATTTCCCAGTTCTCCATGGTAGATATCAGCCCCACTTCTTCTACTAACCGTGTCGATATGAGGTTATATGTGCCACCTATGTTTGCCAACGCTTGAACATCTTTACCACAAATATTCAAGGTTACAAGACCTCGGTTGTTCTCCATAAACTTATCTTCACCTGTCAACTGCTACGAGCAACCTTTGCTTTGATACCACCTGTCACGCCCCCAATTTTTTTTTTCTTATTGGGCAGGTGCGGCACCACCATGCACATTATTTTTTCAATAACCGTGCATATGTACTACGCCTTCCATATAACCACACTTAGTTTATTTCATTAACCAAGTAAACTTATTCTTTATACTTAACACATTCAACAACCGAAATGTAATTAAACTAAAAACATACATTTACACATAAATGTAAAGGGAGGGGCAACTCCCGGTAAAGTCTGCCCACATATATTATCAGATTTTTCAACAATGATATAATGCAAGTGTGCTTGGCGTAAACCAGAGGCCACACTGAATAATAATTACACTTAGGCGTAGAACAGCCTTACAATCATATGCTAGTTTCCCACGGTAGGAGGGCGCTCAACCGATGCGCAAGACCTCCATCACAAACCTGGCATAAACCTGTTCGACGACCTCCTCATACTCGGCCTCGTGCCAAACTTCGACCGAACCAACTGCGCCTTTTTCCTTTGACCCTTATGCGCATAAGGCATGCGCATTTGATCCCAAAGAACTACGCTCCTTAGATCTTATGCGAAGTCTTTATGTGAAGACCGATTGCTTGATGATTGAATGAGCTCAAAGCTCATCATACTTATACCCAAGCTTCGTGGGTTTTGGGAGGGGTGTGTAGCCTTAAGGCCGACCCCCATATCCATTGTTCAACGCCCCAAGCGCTCTTTTCATGCGTCAGCCTGTTTAACTTTGGCAACGCGTATAAGCCACGAGCCCAACACTTAGCTCGCGCAAGTGTCGGCCCCTCGTTACATTGCCATACTTCTCTGTTGCATCCTTGCTCGCTCGCCCGTCGCTTGTTCCGCTGCCTTTACCGATTGGTCCACTATCCATCGTTCGCTGTTCATTTCATAACCGGAGGGTGCCCGCCCATGCGCGCCCGCACGACGGTCTGCCACCGCACTGTTATGTGTGTCATCTCGTGTCGTCGGGCGGGTGGGCGTCCGCACACAACCCACCACCATCGCACCCATAACACTTCACTAGAGGGCGTCCGCCCGTGCGCACCTTCACAACGACCTATCACCCAACCATAATATGTATATCGTTTGTGTCTCGGGCGGGTGGGCACCTGTGCACAACCCACCGCCAACCTGCTACCAAACGAAGGCGTCTTCCCGTGCACGCCCGCACGACAGACCACCGAAGTCCGCTGCCAAGTCCAAACTGTTGTGTCGTTGGGTGGGCACCCTGCGCACAACCCACGACCTGTACTTGCGTTGTTCCGACGTTCAGGCGGGCGGGTATACCCTACACAACCGCGCCCGCTGTCACCCGTTCAAATTGCCAGCCCGTTCGTTGGGCACGACCCTCGGCCCGCACATAACACATGCGCTGTTCCGGCGTTGGGTAGGCGGGTATACCCTGAATGACCCGTGCCCGCTGTCAATTCGTTCACCAACGCTGCGTTGTTTGCCACCACCGACCCATGCACCAACTTGTTTACCGCCGAACTCTAACTCGATCTTTGCCCGGCCTCTACCCGACTCGGCGGGTATACCTGCTACGTTCACCGTGTTCGTCCGCTGCGTAATGTCATAACATGTAGCCTTTGTTGTTGGGCAGGTGGGTGCCTCACACACGAACCACGACCCATGCCTACAACTCCTACCAACGTGCGTGTTGTTCCGATGTTTGGGCGGGCGGGTGTGCCTTGCACGACTCGCGCCCGTCTTCAACCCATAACCAATGTCCCTCTTTTGTTGTCCGAACCATAACTCGTCCTCCACCCGGTCTTTGCCCAACTCGGCGAGCTCGCCCACTGCGGATAACGTGCCTAGTTCGCTGGGTGAAAATGTTGCCCATCATGCACGGGGCGCCCGCCCGTCGTGCGGGGCGCCCGTCCTCCATCGTGCACGCCTGCCCGGTTTGCCAGGGCGTTACACACACTATCGAAGAGGAAGAAGATCAATTTCCTCCGGAATGTTTCCCCTAGACAGGAAGCATTCACATTAGTGTTTATTAGAACTTACCTTCTAATTATGTGACTTTAGCATAGTTGGTCTCAGGTACACATAATGCCCCTTCACTTTATGATAATCTTGTTTGGGAATCTGGCACGATGCCTACCATGGATCCGTTCATTCCGAATCCAACCCCCCAACAAATGTTGATTTCTGCAGTTACTTCAATCCTGGTGGAGTCGACTCTTCTGAACCCTCTTGTCTCATCAGTCCAAGTCACCCGTCCGGTGCAACTGATTGTCTTGAATCTTGCCTCTATCAGTCCTTTGGTCCCTCCAGTCAGTGCACAAGTTGTGCCACCACCTAGGGGTCAGAATATGAATGTCTCTATGATGTTAGGCACGATTAATGTGAGCAGATCGCATCCTCACACAATTGGGGTGAACCAGCCTTATTTTGGAGTTATTCAAAACCCTACTCATCCTGCTAGATCAAGCAATGTCTAGTACCAATAGGTCCTTCTAGGTCAAGCAATTTCCAGTATCAGTAGCCTTATTAGGCTCATGTTCAGTACCAAATGCCTTGTATTCCATATATTTCCCAAGGAACGATAAATCCACCTCACATCCTTCAGCATGGGCAGTGCATTCAGCCTGGTCCAACCACCGTTCTTGGTAGCTATGGCTAGATATAGTTTGGAAATTTTCAAGGTTTCAATCTGGGAACTATCCATGTAACCTTGGAGCTACAATGCCAACCTCTGTAGCAACAAGTGAAACCTTCATTGTACCAAGGGCCATCCATGTAGCAACAAGTTCTAGTGATGTAGCAACAGGGACCACTACAACAGCTATAGGGGCAACCCTCGCAGCAGTTGTTGCAAACCATGCAGCCACAGGGACAAATTTTTCAGCTGCAAGGTCAGCCCTCGTAGTAGCAAGGACAACCTCGATATCAAAAACCATCATATACATATCAATAGGGTCAACCTTTGCAATGAGAAGGTCAAGGTCAAGTCCTACAACAACACGCCCCAAATCCTCATGTCCAAAGGCAACAAGTTCAAAATCCTCTTGCCCAAAGATAGTAGGTCCAAAATCCTTATGTCCACGACCAATAGGTTCAAAACCCATATGCCCATGCATAGCAGGTGCAAAACCTATATGTCTAGGGTCAATAGGCTGAACAATCATTTAACCCATATGTTTCTCATCAAGAACCTATTGCTAGACAATTTCAAGCATTTCAAGGTCAAATTCCTCCCTACGGGTAAGGTAACCTATAGTGAGGGAAAAATCAAATGCCCTATGGATAGAACCCTCCACTATGGGAACAAAATCGTTAGTAGTAGGGATGGGCTCCTCTAGTTAAACCTACTTATCGTCCTTTAATGCCTTCGATACTCAATTTCCATTCTTGGCTACGCTAGAGTTGCTAGATGTGTCTCAACTCACGAATGATCCAATTCTTCATTCACCCTACTTGCCTCTGGTCTGATCCAAGATCCTCAGTGATTGTCTAAAGTTCGATGGGAAAGCAAAGGAACATCCTCAAGCCCATGTGATGACATATCACCTCTGGTGCTCTTCAAATTCTTACATTGACGATTATATTCATCCCCATCTTTTCCAACGAACTCTCATAGGTGCTGCAACCAAGTGGTACATCGCGCTACCTTGAAGTACTAATTATGAATTCAACTCTTTAGCCATGGATTTCCTCACGCACTTACAATTGCGAGTTTGCTAAGAAACTAGCACCTATTTTCTTACATCGCTCAAGAAAAATACTGTGACCCACATCTCTGATCACATTCATGAATGGAGACGTAGGCATCGCTTAATCAAATTCGATATTGTTGTTCATTTACTAACCGAATGTTTTACCAAATCATTCGTCGCTCCAATTGCTCACGATATCGCTATGGGTGGGTGTGTTACAGAGGAACAAGCCATTGCTCATGCCCACTACTTAGATCTTGTTAATTCTTAGTCTGGAACTTTATATGAGTTATTACCCAATGCTCTGAGGCCATCATCTAATCAAATGGCATCGAGGTCATAGGCTACACCTCTTCTTGATGGAATAATTGGTTCAGTGTCCCAGGCCCCTACAAAATCTTCTTCTAAATAGAAGTTGGCCTCAAAAATTGCTTCCAATGTTCCCCCTCAAAATCCACATGGCCCTAGTAAGACCTCAGAGGTCCACACTATTCAGTCTACCATAGCGAAAAAATCCTCAAAAGGTAAGAAGAAAGGAAAAGGCAAAACTAATGTTGATGCCCCAAAACAGGGTCCTCCTAAGTCATCTGCTGGTGATGCTTCTCAACAAAAGCCTAAGTATATGTGCCTCATCTATGAGGAGGATGACTATACTAAGGATTGTCCTAGATGAACTGAAGTTAGTCATTTGCTCAAATGGACCCCAGCTATCCTAAAAGAGCCTTTTCCGTCCCAGCAGACCCAAATGGCATACTAGCCTCAATCATCTGCTTCCTCAGGATTGCAAGTGTTCATGATGAGTACACCCATTAATGCGGCTAATAGATCAAAATATTATCAAACTACCCCAATAGCAGGGAAAGAAAAAGAAGTTGCCCCTTCTACTTCTACCCTGTCAAGTTCTAGTCCTCTTCATATAGAGTGACCTTACCCTGATTATGTCGTTCAGCCACCTTCTTCAGGTGTGCTACAAAATTCCTCGTATAAGCCCAATGCTCACGCCGCTCAAGACTATAATATTGTCAAGGGTTTGGCTTAGGCACCATCAGCTTGCCCTTGAGGTACTTCAAATCTCTCTGTCTCAATGAAAATCATTATTGTCAGCTATTTGGGGTATTGATCCTACTGATTCCAATCTTATACATTTTGATCTAGAAAACCACATTTCGCGTCTTCATAATCAGATTTCCTTTCTCATTCAGGTCATCATCAATGAGAAAACCATTCATAGAAATGTCATTGATAGAGGTGCTTCAACTTGCATCATGTATGTTGCTTGTTGGAAGGCCATTGGTTCTCCTACTTTGAACCAATCCCCTAATAGTTTGGAAGCTTTTGACGGGTGTGATTCGCAACCATTCAATGTCTTACCCAACCTTGCCATTACTTTGGAGGGCGAGATAGTGCACGTCAAGGTAGAGATTATTGATGTTAATCTCAATTATAATCTTCTACTCAAATGGAGTTGGATCCATGTCATCCATGTTGTAGCCTCCTCCTTGTTCCGCGTGATCCATTTTCCCCATCAAGTGAAAAGAGTCATGGTTGACCAACTATCATTTTTTTCCTCCCCTCCTCAGATGCCAATGTTCCGTATGTCAAGCACACCGATTCTACTTATGAGAGTGTGGGGGTAGGAATCTTTAAAGACCCTGCTTTGATGGGCATCCTTTTGCTCCCACCTACTCATGTTTCCTTTGCTAATATGATTTTGTACAAGTCTGATCCTTGGATCATTCCCACCCCAGATCTTGTTGACACATGGGGAGAGGTAATTCCATTAAGTCCCATCGAAATCAATTATGTGGATAATGTTTCAGCCTCACCTTCAGTATCCTCTATGCATCCTACTTCAAGTTCATCTCTTGATGTGTTTTCTCAATCCCCATGACTTCGTTCTAGCCCGACGGTCATGTCTATGTGTCTTGAGAAGTTCTCTTCTCCACTGCCTATTGACATGTTAGTTTTGGCTTCCATTGTCAAGATCTTTCAACTAAGGGCACCTTTATCCCTTAATGGATTCAGGATTTTTCTCCCTCCCTGAGTTTTTCCCAATTTCCCATTATTTCAATGGGGTTGTCATCTAACTCGTAACCCTCCCTCACCCAGGGGGCATGGGGGCAAAGCATTATCTGAGTTCTACTCTATTATTTGGCCAAGTCGATGCTTACTCGTCATGTCAATGGTAAAACTCCAGTGTTCATCTGTGTTGATTGATTACCCGAGTCCAATTATGGACTCTCTCACAAAGTACTATGCTTAGGTTATCTTGCATGGTTACTTTTGTACAATAAGTGTGTCATTCATTTTTGTGCAGTGTGGTTTGGTGTGTTGTTTTGCAAGCAGCTTTCCTACTTATTATGTTTTTTCTACTTTGCAGATGTTGATGTCTCCTCACATCAGTTTCGCTGATGGTGCTTGCTGAAGTACTCAAAACCTATCATCCGCAGCATGGGCCATTTATGACCCCCATGGTGAGTTGATTGATCTTCAATGGATTTGTCTAGGTCAAACAACTAATAACATCGCTAAGTATAGCGCAGTTATGGAATAGTTGTCATAAGCTATTGTTCTTGGCATCAAGGATTTGGTTGTCAACCTTGATTTAAAACTTTTTGTTCTTCAAATCAACGGGAAATATTCCATCAGAAACCCTCAGATATTAAGAATGTATCTATGTATTCATCTATTAGAGAGAAATTTTTATTACGTCATGTATCAACATATTCCTAGACATATGAATACAGACAGATGCATTAGCTAATTATGTGCTGGATAGACATTTGCAAAACATGTAAAAATAAAATACAAATCATTTGTAGCATAGTAAGTAGG
This sequence comes from Pinus taeda, assembly GCA_000404065.3. Lineage (NCBI taxonomy): Eukaryota > Viridiplantae > Streptophyta > Pinopsida > Pinales > Pinaceae > Pinus > Pinus taeda. The sequence goes on along the minus strand of APFE030738586.1, from coordinate 111,132 downwards.
AATATATATATATATCTGTGTGTGTGTGTGTGTGTGTGTGTGTGTGTGTGTGAATAATGTTTGTCATACATCAAAGCCTCAAAAAATAATATGTGTGTCCAAAATACAATGGTGGCTCGCATGCCTTATACATCCGTGGCTCGTCAACCTCAAAAATATGGAATTCTAGACCTATGCACTAAACAACATGATTCTCATGATAGCATGTAACTGCTCGAACTATGCGAGTTAGCAATCGACGGATCTAATTTGACAACCCCACTGTATGACTCTGGTACTGGCGTTGGACATCACTCATCCGAGTGTACTCTAGGATCCCAAGGGTCAAATTCTTGAGACTTCATGTAATCTCCTCCTCTTCGTCAATCCCCTCCTGACAAGGAGTGACATGAAACTACCTAGCAATGCGCTTGACAATCGAGGACATCTCGACACGGCGTTCCCGTCCAGCATATGCATTCATAAAATCAAAGTATCATAAACACGTATTTCAAAAACAGTAAAAACATCAAAAAAATAAAAAATTCTTTGTTTTTACCTCCATCATCAAAATCCTCCCCTTCTAGGAGTGACATATCTCGATCTTCACAGAGTTTGGTACCACTGTAAGGTCAATCCTCCACTATGATTAGTTGTCACGATAGACATGAGAAGAAGGCAGTGTTGTAGGAAATCTGTTGTCCCCGAGTAACCTTGGGCATCAACTTCCTCTAACAGACCATCCATGGGTCTTGTGGCATCGGTGGATCCACCTCGGTCAACTCGTATTGGAATAGTAGAACTACTTCAGGTTTCCCACCTTAGCTTTTGATAGTTGGTGCTTCATGTTGATTTTCAGAGGTTCTTCAGAGTTAATGATAGTGGGCATTCTGCACTCAATATCATACAAGAACTTTGACTTGTTAGTTTCATGTTGCACTTGGGACGTAACCACTCTCTTGTTGGTCAACAGTAACACTCTCAACAAAAAATCCTGAACAGTCATGATATTGATCTTGCCACTCCTGGATTTGAGGGCCTTTGGGCAATGTTCAACAAGTAACATGTACACACTTGCCCAATCAGCCTCGAACCATATAGGTTGACTACTTCACCTCTTCGGGACAGTCTTTTGATGAAGTAAATATCTGAAGTCTCCAACTCGCGCTCTTGTTCACCATTGATAAATTATTTCCCGATTTATGTTCGAGAGACTAATCAGGTACCATAATAGCTCTGGTTGAGCCCGCATCCCTATTGTGAGAAAGCGATTAAGGAGCACAAAGTTCCTCAAATCCTCCATGCAATTTGGATTACCTATGGTCTGGGTATCGATATCCTCATGCTCTCTTTCTTTCCAATCCACCATTTTTTGACACAAAATTTTTTATTCAAACAGTCAAATTGAGCACAAAACATGTAATTTTTTGTTCAAGGTGTTGACATGACTATTTTAAAAATGATGGCATCAACGGCATGATTGACAATTTTAGCCATCCCTGATCAGTGCGATTCCATGACCAGAAATTGCGCTGACTAAGGGCAATTTTTTTTTTGCGAAAAGCTCCCCATGAAATCCAAAAAATGGATGAAAATGGGAAAAATCACTTTGAAAATGGAGCTTAAGGTCTTGGCTCTTACCTGCACCTGATGGTTTGGCGAATGAGCTCCCAAATCGCCTGTAATCTACTACAGCAAAATTAGGGTACAAAAGCGTAAAAATCTCTTCACACAATGTTAAAATGGTAAAAAGTCAAAAATAATTACTTTTTCTCGTTTGTATTCATTTTTAAGAAAATATTAGTGTTTTCAAAGTATTTTTTGACCTATTTTACCTTAGAACTACATAACGCATTTACCTTTCTTATGTAGCGACAGGTGGCAGATTCTTGATGATGATACTCAAGTCACCATTAAGCTCTTTTGTGACTCGTAAAAGATCAAAAGATCACCAAGCATTTTCCCTTTTGACTGGTTAAAGAAAATAAATGGGGAGGTCTGCTTTCAACCCTTTTTCGACCTTTTAAACATGAAAATATTATTGAGCTCTTGTCATTTTAACTCATTAATGGATGAAAAACATTATTTACCCAATATACATTTACCCCTTTTTCAGGACGGGATAAACTATTTACTAAATGGGTACTCCTTGACTAAAATGCTCAAGAATTTCTCTCAAGTATGGTTTTCTACCTTTTCGGGCTCGAAAGACATAAATGTATGAAAAGGGACCATTTGGAGTTTTCTTTTTAGTATCTTTGTAAAACTATCTAAACATGCAAAGATACCGAGTTACAACTTTGTCAGACTCGTTAAAACATTAAATGACTTCGGATTCATCACCATGACAAACATGAGATTCTTCTTCCTAGGGCTCATTAAACTTACTAGGTCGGATTCATCTGAAGGATGGACTTACAGTGAAAGCATATGCTATCCCCTTCATGCTTGCGATAAAAAATAATTGGGTTACCTCCCAAAAATGGTGGGGGGGAGTTTGGAAATTCAATCAGTCTTGTTGGCAGCTCACTCTTGAACATGACACTTTTTGTTTCGTGTCGGGTTGGGATATCCTCACTTCATCATTGACTTTCCTTGGTTGGGCCATTCATTTTTCTCCTTCAATTTGATCTCTACCACGTCATCATGACCACCGATCCTATGGATCCCAAAACTGCCAAACTCTAAAATTGTGTCACCAATATGTTCAAGAGTTAGTTCCTCTACAATTACACTGACTCCTAATCCTCTGTATGATATGAAATCATTTACATCCCTTTGTCTCATGTTGATGATGTGGGGTACATCATGGCATTCCTTCAACATGGTCGCTTGTCCAATTCAGCTCATTATCTAGGAAGCTAATCAAGAGACTCCCTTCTAGTACCTTAGAGATTGCATGCCCTAATAACAAGTTCTTCACACTCAACGACAAGTTGACATCACTGGCTTTTGATAAGGTGATTTCATGAGTGTTCGACATCAGTTACTTTATTCACATTCCATGAACTATGTTTCCAGTACTTTGAAAGCCATTATGATTATTGGTCGTTTCTCTCGCACTTGTTAACGGTTCACATCATCGACTGGTAATCAAGCGAATCCTTAACATCCTCGACTTCAACACATCCATTCACATGTTAGGATTTATACTTTGATCAGATCATTTGAAATGCAAGACCCTAGGCTAAGGTTACACAAGTCTAGGTTGCGATGCAATGCGACATAGTCATGTTGATATATATATGTCTCTTTCAGATGGATGGTTGTGACCATACCATAAATTGTTATATGTGATCCTTCTCATTATTGGATGGCTGCGACCATGCCTTGGTTTCATTATGATCCTTTCTTCTAGATGGCTACACCCATGCCTTGGATCCATTTACATGATCATTCTCTAGATGGCTACATCCATACCATGATTCATGTATTGTTCATAGTTTTTCAGTGATGTATATGTATCTATGATTGTTGTTACAAATTTTTTTTTCACTATCCCTATACTCCTCATCCACAATCATATAGGACCTCTACAATATTCTCGACATGTTTTCCTACCATGAAGAAACTCCCATTGTTTCCCTCGTCATGAGTAGAGAAATTCCCTTTTGCATAATTTCCCAAACATCTTTTGTTTATCCTAGTTTACAAGACTAGCGCTAACGACCCATGTCCTCCTCATGTTGATATGTAGGGTTTACAACTATCCCTAGCACTAATCGGATCGACTGAGCCCTTTCCTAGTCATGCTGATCCTCTTTTGGAATTTTCTTAAAATATGAGCCGAAGCTTCCAGTTCTAGAAGCTTCGTAAAGGAAGTCTAGCAAATGGTTAGGCCGGATGGAGTCGAGGAGATTAGTTAGGGATCATTTTCCCTATTAGGATGGAACTAATCTAAGAGATAAGGCCTTCTCCAATGATAAGTGGAACCATATCCCCTCCATCCCAGCTATATAAACCTCTCTTTTTCCCAATCACAAGTTAACTTTTACTCCAAATTAAGTTCTGGGTGAGATTTTGATTTTGGAGTAGTCAACAAGCTACCCATAGTTTGTAGCTTTATAGTTTGTGTTTAAGGGAGAACCGTGAGTTTGGTTTTGTGTGAAGACTAAAGGGAAGAGCCTTGAGACTACCATTGTCGAGGCTATTCATGAGATTCTAGCAGAAGTGTGTGAACCTGAATATGTCGGAGGGGAACAGCAACATCAAGACATCTGTTGTAATCTCTTCTTGAACTAATATAGATGGAACTATCGATTGATTTCCTACATGAAATTTCATCTCACATATTTATGGGTTAATGTTTCTTGACTTGTTAAGTAGGTTGAATACAATATTTTATGCTAATACATTTGTTGTTTGTTGTTGTTTTCTTGTTTCAGGTGTACGAAGAAAGGAAACAAAAGATAACTAGAGGGAGGAAGTAGGATCATCACCAAGTTGAATAGCATTCTAAGAGGTACGCCTTCTTAATTGATTCTAGCCCAAGGAAATCTTCCATAGATTGTATGTTTGTGACTAGAGTTGCTCTCTCGGACTAGAGGAATTATTTGTGTCTTCAATGACACAAATGACAAGACCTCCTTTCTATGTATAGGAGTCTAAGGGGTCCCAATAAAATCAGAGCCTACATAATAATAATATTGCAGTGGCACAAGAATAATAATAGTGGGCTTCTATGGGGCATAATAATAACAACATGGGGACTATATGGGCAGAATAATGCAATAAGGGGGTTGCAATAATAACAATAAGGGGTTACACTAGTAGTCTCGGGACCTAACATGCCCCTCTCCTTCAGAATGTGTTTTCCTCAATGCTTGAGTAGTTCTAGATTCTTCTGTATAAAATTCTCATCCTCCTATGTGGAACCTTTAGCGGGTAAGTTCTTGAACTTGATGAGATACTCTAAAATTGATTGATTTCATAGCTATTGATTTCTTGTTTTTGTGACTTCTTCCAGTTCCAATATGATTTTTCCTTCCTGATCAAGATCTAGAAATTTTTTTGAGCTAGGATATTCTCACATATAACCTTCTTTAAGCATGAAACATGGAAAACTGGGTGCACTTAGGAATATGTAGGAAGCTCCAATTTGTATTCCATAGTACCAATATTTTGTAAAACCTTGTATAGACCATAATACTTTGTGATAATTTATTATCCTTCTTAGATTTCTTGAGGGACATTTGTTTGTATGGTTGCAGTAGTAGAAATACCCACTCACCTACATCTAAACTTCTTTCATAGTGATGTTTATCTTCCTATTGTCTCATTCTATTCTATGCCAAGCTAAGGTTATCCTTTAAGAGTTTGAGAACTTATTGTTGATGCTCAATGTGATCTTCCACTGCTTGAACCATAGAATTTTCTTTTAAAGATGATGTGATAGATGGTGGATGATATCCATAAAGTGCCATAAATGGGGTCATTTTTGTTGCAATATGGAAGGAAGTGTTATACCACCATTAAGCCAAAGGCAACCACTTGAACCATTATGTCTGTTTATTAGATAAAAAGAAATGAATATATCCTTCCAAACATTTGTTCACTATATAATTTTTCCCATTAGATTGGGTATGATAAGATGAGCTATGAGCTAACTGAGTACCAAAATATTCCACCTCTTGTACTCCAAATAAATATTTGGAGCTTTCTACATATAATTGTTACTCCTCAAATGTTTGAGCACCTTGTCTACATGTTGAACATGATCCTTCCAAGAGTTGTTGTAGATTAGTATAGAATCAAAAAATACTAACAAAATTTCTAAGGAAGGGTTTTAAAATGGAATTCATCAAACCTTGAAATGTAGAAGGTTCATTGGTAAGGCCAAATCGCATGACAAAAAAATCATAATGACCCTCATGAGTTCTAAATGTTGTTTTTTGAATGTCTTCAGCCTTCATTCTGATTTGATGAATCCTAAACGAAGATCCAACTTGGTGAAGAAAATTGCTCCATGTAATTCATCCAATAATTAATCAATGACAGACATGGGAAATTTATCTTTAATAGTAAGCTTGTTTAACTCCCTATAATAAGGAGACATGCACCATGATCCATCCTTCTTGCGTACCAATACCACTGGAGCGGAGAAATAACTTTGACTACAATGAATTATACCAACCTCTGGAATTTCTGCAACCATACATTCAATTTCACTCATTTGGGCATATGGATATTTGTAAAGCCTGATGTTTGGGGGAACACTTCTTGGAATCAAATGAAGAGCATGAGCATGATCATGAATAGGTGGTAGGAATTTGGGAGTCTCAAATACCTTGGAATGATTCTCCAAAATGTTTTTGATATTTGGAGAAATAGATGATTTCGATGTGGGAACCTCTAGTGATCATAATTGTGCAATTACGCCCCATCCTTCTTTATTTAGAATCTTTGTCATGATGTTAGAGCTGATTATCTTTCCTGGTTTCCCTTCGACACCCCTTAATTCAACTTCCTTTCCTTCCCAAAAAATTTTCAAGAAAAGTTCTTGAAAATTAAAGGCTATCATACCCAAAGATTGTAGCGATTGAACTCCTAGTATAACATCTACACCACCCATTGGAATGGAAAGCATTGGACTATTCAAGACATATTCTCCCATGGCTACCTTGATATTATGGAATTTTCTAGAGAAATTTATGGCTCCTCCATTTGCAACCATTACTAGGCACTCTAGCGCTAGATATAGAAAGAAATTCAATTCCTTGGCTATCTTACAATGAATAAAATTATGGGTACTACCCAAATCAATCAACACTATTACCTTTTTCTTCTTGATATGCCCTTCTATATTGAGAGTTTGAGTGGTAATTCCTGTCAATGCATTACAAGATATGGTCAAATTCATTTCTTCTTTCTCTGGGATTGGTTCCTAGTGTATATCTTCTTCTTTTTATGTTTGTTATTCATTTTCTTGCTCCTCTTCCCCAAATATGTAAATTAATTTCTTTTCAACACACTTATGACCCTTAGTGTATTTTCTATCGCAATTGTAACAAAGCCCTTTTTCTGTTTTTTCTTCTAGTTGTTGTGGTGTCAACCTTGTAGGTGGTGAAAGGTTAGGAGAAAAAGCATTTCCATCTTTATAGTTGTGAGTGGTAGGCTTCCTTGTTTCCATAATTTTGATTTCCATTTTTTTTCCAACCTGAATGCCTTCTTGAATGAATCAAGTTCCCAAAGGGAAACCTCATGTTGGATGTTATCGTTTAAAGTCCTTATGAACATATCAATCCTATGCTCCTTTGGAATATCTTTTAGCCTTATATTCAATGTTTGGAAGTCTTCAATGTGCTCCATCATCGAACCCTTTTGATTGAGATTTATCAATTGGCTAAAAATGGTATTTCTTTTTGTATCCTCATAACGTGCTATCATTTCTTCCGTAAAAATTTCCCAAGTGACAAATTGTTTACAAGAGTAAAGCCATCAATACCATAGAAACTGATTGGTTCCAAATATAAAGTTGCCATGCTTACCTTTTGTGTGTTTTGCACATTATGGAGATCGAAATATTGCTCCATTTGTAGTATCCATGTTATGGTATCCTTGCCATAAAACTTCCTCATATCGATCTTTGGAACATGGTGGGTCTTCAATCCAAAATTAGAGTCTATGAAATCACGATTAACATTCATGAGTTTCCTTTACTACCCTTTCGCCGTTAGTAAGCATTCCTTGTAGAAACTTTATCAAATTTGTCTTCAAATATTTCATGTTGCCTTTAATTTTTTCTTCTTTAACATCCATCTTAGCTTCCACACCTTTTGAATTCCTTCAGACTAATATTTCAACCAAACTTATCCAAAACTTAAAAAACAAATACACACCATTTTTCACTTTGTACGAGCTCGATATTGAATCTATTGTATTTGTTTATTTTTGGATCTCCAAGTTATAAAATTGTATCCTGTGGTATCCCTCTAAGTGCTCTTTCAAACCCCACATGTCTGATCAAAATTGGATTCTCCAAGCATGATTTATGCTAAATCTCCCATGATGGCATAATTATAGACTGGTTCAGTAGAGAAAAATTGTATGAAGTTCCAAGTGTCACTATTTCAACCTTAGGAACTAAAACCAATACATAGAAAATTGCAGGTCATCCTCTTTCTTTAACTTTTTATGAAATTTCATTGTGATCCTCAGAGAGAAAGTTATGATGATTTTCCCTAGGTCACCTGTTTGGGATGTAATTTGGGAGCATGGAAAAACCCTACATGTCTTGGACCATATCGCCACAAATATAGCGCAACAAGATCTATAATTTGGGCTTGAGCTTCATCAATATTTCATCTCAAATGGTGTTTAAGTTAAGACTCTGAACCTTTGTATAAAATAAATTATAGAGAAAATTCCACATTGACCAGTTTGCGATGGAATTATGGAGCTTGCCAAAACCATAACTTCCTCATATCATATGTCCTAAAATATAGCGAGTCAAGACTGAATATTTGGACTTGAGGTTTAGAACAATTTCGTATCAAATGGGTTTATAATTTACCTTCTGAAACTTCATAGACAAAAATTTATATCGCAACATCCACAGTGGCATATTTGGAGTAGAGAAACCCTAGAATCCAAAGATCTAATACCAAATGTTATGAAACCATCTCACAAAAAGATAGAAAAGATAGATCAATGACTTAGAAATGAGCCTCTTCGAGGGGGAAACCTCCTTTAAATTACACAAATGAAGAATTCTTCGATGATACAAATGACAAGAGCTCATTTCTATATATAGGAGTCTAAGGGGTCCCAATCCAATCAAAGCCTACATAACAATAATATTGCAGGGGCACAACAATAACAATAATGGGCTTCTATGGGGTATAGTAATAACAACATGGGGACTATATAGGAACAATAATATAATAAGGGGGTTGCACTAATAACAATAAGGAGTTACACTAGTAGTACAGGGCCCTAACAAGAGTAATATGAAGAGGAAGTATGGGAGCAACAAGAAAAATAAATCCCTAAGAAAACTACTCAATCTAGAGAAGTAGGGGTATCGCCAGAGAAACCAAGTTTGTCTCCAGGACCTAATGAAAAGAGGTAGATGTAATCTTATCTACCTTGAGAAGTCGAGTCAAACCTGAAAATAAAGGGAAAAGGAAAGCTTCCCTCTACTTTAACACCAAGGAAAGCACCAGGATCAACCAAGAAAGGCCTCAAACTCCCACAAAGGCCCCTATCACAATTGAAGAATCCCCAAGTAAGAAAGATAAGGTGGGGTCCACTAAAAGGAAATTTGAACAGGTCATCTCTCCAGGAAACATATCAAAGAATTGTATAGCATATGTAAGGAGGCCCAACACTAGATCAACCTCCTTCAAACAACCCAAGAGACCTACCACCCTCCAACAAAAAGGAAAGGGGAAGCTACAAGAAGCACATATCATGATACAGGAAAAATAGAGCATGTTATAGGAAGAACAGAAGGTCTTACAAGTGGAGCAGAATGAGAAATAGGAGGGGCACAAGGTATCACAACAACTATAAGAGTGAGAGTTATTCCCTAAATTCATTGAAGGAGGGAGATTTATTCCATAAAAATTTATTGTTCCACTTTTCTTTGAACTAGAAGCAGAAAGAGGAAGAACCCATAGATGAATGGACATTGATAATTATAAAAGGTGGAAGATGTGGGCCTCATGGAAGAGAAGGTCCTAGAAAGGGGAAAAGAATTAAGTGAGCTAATAGAGAAAGAGTCCATAATGAACAAAAAACTATAGGTAGAAAATAGATGGTTGAGGGAGAAGCTACATGAGAAAGAAAGCCGACTGGCCATAATGACAAGCCTCTCCATGGAGGCATTATAGTGTAGGAAACCATCCAAATCATACTTCCTCTTTCTCAAAGAGAATTGGATGTAATTCCAAATCAAGATGCTGACACAACATCGATCTATGCAATTTTGAGATAACATCAATGTCAGAGCTTGGAGTAGACAATAAGGAGAGATTATAGGAGGTTGTCCACCTCCTTAACTCCTTCAATCAACCAAGATCACCACTTTATCTCTCATCAAGTCGAATTCATTGACAGCCAAACAGGATGAGGTGATTGTTAGCCAAGCCAGTGCAGTTCAAGGAAGATCAAGATCTACCTTTCTCGAGTTTTGGGAGACACACTTATCTATTTTATAGGGAGCTATTGGTAGCTACACTTTTGTATAAATAAACATTCCAGATATCTCATTAGGATTCAAAATTTGATTTCATCTAAGAAGCTATTGAGCTGAAGCATTTGTTACTAATATTTTTTACTTGCTATGTGATGTATTTTAAATTTCTACAATGATAATGAGAAATTTCTTATCGATCCATCACTAAGTTAGTTTAAGAGGGTCGAGGCTCTTGTTTTTAGGCCCAAACCTAGTAGCTTAGGTCCCTCTAGTGTATTGGTATTCCTTTTTAGCTTAGAATGTTTGTTAGTTTGCTGTGTTTTATTAGAATACAATTCCTCAAAAACCTTGTGAATGTTTCCTTTATCTCATCTCTCTCATGGGAGCATGAATAGAGGAATCTACAACCACAACCCAAAACAAATATGTTCATGATTTGTTATTTATGGTTTCTTCGAAAAATAGTTATCTTGTTTTGCATATATTTATTGTAGCTTAGAAGTTGATGCATTCCCTAGATCAGTTTTTTTGGCACAAGTTAGATAGTTTCTAAATTCAACTCATCTTTTCCACCAATGGTTATGATATTTTATGAATGATAAGAGAGCATGTGGACGTGATGTTGTGGGATTGTTGGATTTGTAGGCAAGGGGCATTTTCACCATCTCCATCCAAGACTTCTCCACCCTCTTTTGATGAATCTCAAATATTGTTCTTGAGCTTTATCTGTTAGGTCACCATGAGAAGTCTTCTTAATCCAAAATTGGCATTCCTGAAGTGTTGAGCTTGGCTAGGGGTTTTTGTCACCTTTCATCCATCTACCACAACACCCATCCACCTCTCCATCCCTTTATCACATCATTATTACCTTCCAAACCCTTTCGGTAGCATTCCTGTAGAATTAGAAGCCTTCTTGTAGCAATATAGGGATCCTATAGCAGCTTCCTATAGCATGGATGTAGCAACACTTTTTTCCCTTATTTTGACTTGTAATGTAAGTTTGGCTAAGTTTAGAAGTAGGTTGACCCCCAGATTGGAGTCCATAATCAAAGAAATCACCTCGGCCATTCCAGCCATCAGCTTTCCTTCACTACAAGAGAGAATAGCATCAGTCTCTTTATCACAGATTTGGCACAAGTATAACAATACTTTATACGAAAGTGTGAATTAGATAGATGCTGCATGAAATCTTGAGTTATGAGTTGGTAGAATAATTTCTTGTTTACAAGCGAATTTGATAACTAAATGGTTGATTTCAATTAGTATAGCTTCTTTTTTGTAGGTAGCATACCTCTTATGTTCTTTCATGAATTGATTCAGTGGAATTTACAAGTTGGTAGAATCTACAAGTTAGATTTGAAAAGAATTTACTTTTTCTACATTAGAGCTAACTTTTGAATTTAAATTTCATTTGTTAATTTCCACCTAATTCAATAGAAGAATTGTCTTGAAGCCCTAATGATGAAATTATCGAGTTGAGCATGGCATGAGTAGAATTCCATCTACTATGAAAATAGAATTGACACGTTTAATTTTGTATGAACCCCGGGTGGATAAACAGAGTTGAGGAGCCTCTTAGAGTTGCAGCACTATTGGTACGACACCAAGGCTCATCAATATTATTGAGGGAAAAGTGTTCATATGTGGCCCCAATGGTGTATGTAATGAGGCTATATAATGGCCTAGTGAGGTCTTGACGAGGTCCTAATGAACTCTAATGTGCAATGTACATTAATACCAACCCTAAAGCACAACCAAAGAGTATTCTAGTAAATAAGTCTCAACAGTTTTAAACCATGCTAGTTGCTGATATAAAATAATTATGTGATCATTGATGACTCCCAATAATTTTCAACAATATTTAGTACACATTGAATAGCTTACAAAACAAAAAATATGACACAAAATAGGTAAAGAGTGAAAACAAAATGGGAAGAA
>APFE030738586.1:51434-70278 GCA_000404065.3 Pinus taeda | reverse complement strand
AACCACCATTTATATTCAATTAAAATGATTAGATTATAGAATTTACAGTCTAATTATTAATTAAAGTCTAAATTACATTATTAATTAATTTTATTTTACTTTCCTAAAAATTAATTAAACTTATTTACGATGTATTTTAATTTACATATGAATGATAAGTGGTGCTATTTTAATTTCATGTATAAACCAAATTAAAATACATAATAATGAATTTTTGTAATGAATATTAAGGCTTGGATTAACAAAGGCCATAAAAAAGATTTTTAGAAGGCAATTCTATGTACATTTCCTCCAACGAAAGCACAAATATTATCTAAAACTTTGGCATACAAGAAAAAGAAAACACAAATAAAACCTGCCAGTGTTAAAGTGTTGATTAAATAACAATCTTTAGACTACATTATCATTGTAGAGGTAACAAACTAAGCATAAATACAAATTCCCAAATGGGAGGTTACATGCTCTATTGCTCACCATGGTTGGGAGTGAATCTACATTTCAGCCTCATCCAAATCCAAAATCCAAATTTAGTTATTCAAACAGAACATATATCCTACTTCAAATAATGAAAGATATAAATTATAGCAAAATATGAAGAATATATGTCTGGCTAGATTGTTATATTTAAACTAACAACTCGAATGCATTAAAAGATAAACTTTTTTGTTTGTTAATAGCTATTAAATTCTCAACTGTTGCCATAAGAGTTAAATGCTTTGAGCAGTTTTATTGTCTCCATTGGACTCTATATCAACCAAATTTTTTTGTCCAGACAAATTATCACTTTTGTCCATCATCTTCACTTTCTCATCAATCTGTGATAAAAGATTAATACTTCCATCCTTCATACATTCCATAATTTTAGTATTTGAAATAATGACACTTGTTGTTGAAGAAGGTAATGGTTCAGATGATTTGTTCAAGCAATTAGAAACACCAGCAATTGAGGAATCACAACCTACATATTCAAAAGATGGACAGGTATTTCTAGACCTCAATCCTGTGTCTAAAGCACATTCAAATTATGTTGCCTTTAACATTTCTCTAGTCTTGGAAAATGGTGTTGCACATGTAGAACCACACATAGATAACATACTATGACTGGAATAGTCTACCTCTAAACCTGTTTTTGCTTCGAGAGTATCTGTGCCATGTATCTTCAGATTTCAAGCCTAATTTGCAATTCATTTCTGAATTGCCTATCTGTTCTTCATCCTCTAGCCCATCTGAGACACTTACTCCCCGTTGTCTCCATGTCAAAAAAGAAAGTACAGATTATATAGGTAGGTGAAAGATTAGACTCTTAGAGGATTAAGATCTAGCTACTTTGAGAGAATGCATATAAATCAAGACTAGTGCTAGAATTTAATTTAAGGACAAGGAGAAACACAATTCCATTCTTAAACCTTTGACATTGAAATTACAATTTCATGTAATCAATGTTTGACGATGTAGAAAGTGTCGTCAGTTTGGGGGGCATACACATCTATTTCTATAGAAAAGGGATGTTATTTCCTCACTGCATTGTCAGTCCCTTTAGCCCTTTTCAGTCCATGAAATAAGCACCACATCTTAATGTTCAAGCAGGACTTCTGAAACTTTCTAAATAGAAATGAGAATATTGACACCTATTCATAAGCCTTCAAACAGTTAAAAAAAATCCACAGAATTATTGCAAATCATTGTACCGATAATTCTTTGGAGAACATCCACAAGTATATGATAATGACGATCATTCCTTTGAGACATGTGAATACCTTAATTGATAGGAAAAAGTGCACATCAATTTTCTGGTACCTCAAAACCACCATAAAACATGATTTGGACATTAAAAACATAACCTAGTATGATCTTCATCTAGTAGAAATGGTTGTATATGAAACAGTTATGCCACAACATAATCCCATTAATCTAGTAGACATGAATGAATATGAAACAATCTTCCAGCCATAAACGAACACCTTCAAAACTATTCTTAAATGGGAATTTCTCCATTGATCCCTCTAAGAGCATTATATTAGCCTATTAGTTGTAGCAGTATTGCCACAAATAAACTAATATGAAGAATAATAAACTTACATAACAAATCATTATAGTAAAAGACTTGAAGGCCAAATCAGGAGATGTATTGGATAGGTTATTTCAGTGAGTGTTCAATCCTAAAGCCCATTTCAAACTCACTCAAGGGTGGAAATGAAAGGGCATGCAACAAAGGTCTGTACAATTACACATTCATAGTAGTATAAGCCAAAGTAGTAATATGAAAAGTATTCCTCACAGCACTAGCTTTTATTGGGTTTGTGCCCATCTTAGTGTTGGATCAATTAGTTCGACCTCAGGAAATGGAGACCAATTTCGGTGTCCTGGATACTCCATTTCTTCTGCTAATTCTAAGCATTTTTATCTACAGATGTTTATTCATTTCAAATAGGAAGAGAAATGTTCTATTGAATTGGCCTCTGGTAGGCATGATGCCTTTGTTGTTGTGGAATCTTAGCAATTTCTACAAATGGGCAACGTCAATATATGGGATTCTGAACTGGTTTCCCAAACCAAAGAGAGATCGATAAGGTGGAGGCTGGCGTCTGAGGGCATGGTGACTTATGATTTCTGTAGAAGCTACAACGACATACCTGAGCAGACTTCTACAATACTGACATACCACCAACAATACGAAAGGAATCACATGACAAGAAGCAGCGTGAGCAACATGAATACCCCCCAGGGGGAGGATGCTGAGCCTCCCCCCAACGCAAAAGATTCTCCGCGGAGGCGTGAGGAAGGAATTAGTTCAACTGATCAAAATGGAGACAGAGAGAAGATAGATCCACAAGATGCCAAGGCAAATGATAGGGAGAACCCCTAGGTCACCTCAAAAACCTGTAGACTGGTCATTGTTGAACGCCAAAAATAGAGCTCCCAAGTCATCGGATCAATGCTCAGATCCAATACATGAGAGATCATGCATTGATAGGCAAATTCATAGGTATGTGGCCAACAGAGAAAGCATTGCATGGCTGGATAGTAGCGAAGTGGAAGCTGAAAGGACACATAATGTTGCAACTAGGACCTAAAGGGTTCTTCACGACCATATTTAACGGCCTAGAGGACCGAAACAGAGTACTAGATGGCGGCCCCTATTTTTTCAATGCAACTTGCCTATATTTGAGGGGATGGGTGGAGCGCTTCCATCAAGACAAAGAAGATCTCAGTTGGGTGCCAGTCTAGATTCGTCTCTACTCACTCCCAATGGAATACTGCGTTGAAGAGACATTACAAACCATAGGAAATGGTCTTGATGAATTTGTGAAAACGGTAGAGGAAACAAAACTCTCAAGATATACCTCCTTGGTCCGCATTTTTGTTTATATGCACCTCAGCAACGCACTTCCAGATGCGGTAAGTATTTTTCATGATGATGTTGAATGGGTTCAGTTAATTGATTATGAACATGTGCCATTCAAATGCAGGATATGCCATGCACTGAGTCACCTGTTTCACGACTGTCCTCTAAAATAGAAACCCTTGAATACCACTGCCTCTGAGGAGCCGAATCTGATTGGCCTCACTAAAGTTGCCAATCGTAGGAAAAATCACATGAAATCTGCTACAATCCCTAAGAAGCCTCAATCCAGTTTATCAAAACCCTCTATGAGCAACAGTTTTGAAGTGCTAGCCCGGTAAGAAGTACACAACCCTGAGCCCCTTGTCCCATCTGAGAAGGACCCCATGATGAACAAACAACCTGCACATTCTAATCCCAAAAAAATCCTAAAAGAACCATTACCCACAAATCCTTCCTCCATGGCTATGCACACAGTCCCAACCTACTACTTGCAAGGAATGGAGGCAGACAACTCGCAACCTAATCTTTCAAGGACAACAGAAACAACAGAAGACATAAGTGACACACAACATATGGAAGAAGAACCAAAAAAAATAGACATTGGGGATTTGGACATTCTTGGTCTAGAGCAGGCATGCAAAACAAGAAATTATGATAAAATCCTAGAGCGACAGTTGGAGAATCTAGAAGTAATTATCTCCAGAGCTCAAAGGAAAAAATCCCTAGGTATTCAAACTAGAGGTCTTTGGATGGGAAAAACATAATCAAAGATAACAAAAAGAGAGGGAGGAAAACGGATCTTCAATGCACCATCCGCATTGGGGAAATTCTAGTGAAGTCAGGTAGGTACTCCAAGCTCACAAAGTATTACAACTCTCTCTCCAACCTTCCATCATGAAGCTAATCTCATGGAACATCAGGGGGCTCAATAGCCCTGGGAAATGTAGACTGATTAAGAACATTATAAAGCAAGAGAAACCCCAAATTCTCTTTCTACAGGAAACAAAATGCAACTCCATCTCTCTAGACAGAATTGCTGCAGAAGTCTGGCTTGGTAGTATAGCAGCAACAATAGATGCTTCTAGCACCTCAGGAGGCTTGGCAATCATCTGGGATGCACGCACCATCAAGCTCAACAATATTCATGTAAACAAGCATTTCCTTCAAGCTACTTTCCACTTTACAGGAACCAGTATACATGGTCACATAACCAATGTATATTTTCCCCAGGAAGCTATGCATAAGGTAGAACCTGAATACCCTTTCCTCAATCAATACTGATAGGTCTCATCCACTCTAGATCACTAGGGGTGACTTCAACATGATAACCAAGATGGAAGAAAAGCGAGGAGGAAGGAATAAGCTGGACAAGGAAAGTAATAATCTAAAAGAATACATTCAAAGCAATTGGCTTATTGACATGCCATTTAACAATGGCCCTTTTACCTAGAATAACAAAAGAGCTAGTTGACACCAAATTACGTCTCGCCTGGATAGATTCCTAATCTCTAACAACGGAATCCACTTAGGGGGAGACCTTTCGGCTTCAATCCTACCGCTGACAGTCACAGACCATTGGCCCATTTCTCTCCAATGGTCTTGACCAAGCAATGCTACCCGCAGACCGTTTGGCTTTGAGGCTTTTTGGATGACACATCTGGAATTTGTCAATCTACTAAATTCAGAATGGATCAACTTCTCTTCACCAAATGGTACAAGCATGTTCAAATTCCAGCAGAAGCTTAAATACGTCAAGAGTAAAATAAAACAATGGAACCATTCTTCGTTTGGTAACACTTTCCAGGCTCAGGCTGCTCTAGATCAAGATATGAAACAGTTGCAGCAACAGATCATCACAGAGGGAAGATCAAAGGAACTTTTGAAACAAGAAAAGTCTCTTGAAACTCAGATCTCAGAGTGGGCCAAACAAGAAGAAATGCTCTGGAGACAAAAATCGAGAATCAGGTGGCTAAAGGAAGGGGAAAAATTATGAAACTTTTCACCATTCCACTATTCAACACCAAATAAATAACAATATTACTCACATCCAAAATGAGCAGGGGGTAAAAGTGGAAAAACATGAAGAAATTGAGCTCGAACTTCTCAACTACTTTAAGCATGCTCATCAAGAACCACAGATGGACAAAATGCAAGCTATAGGAAAAATCACAGAGAACATCCCCAAACTCATCATAGAAGAGGACAACCAGCTCTTACTCAGGCCGGTCAACTTATAGGAAGTGGAAAATGCATTTCATCAACTGAAAGAAGGAAAGGCACCGGGGCCAGATGGATTTACCTCCAACTTTTTCCATAATTTCTTGAAGCTAATTAAATTTTAAGTCTGGCAGATTGTTGAGGAATCAACAACCATGAGGTGGATGCTTCCAGCTATGAATGCCACATTCATATCCCTTATACCAAAGGAAGCTCATTCTAACACCCCTGACAAATTTTGGCATATTGCCCTGTGCAACGTCATCTACAAGATAGTTTCCAAAATCATAGCTTCAAGACTCAAATCACTGCTACCACTTCTCATTTCGTCGGAGTAGTCAGGATATGTAGAAGGTAGGCAGATTACGAATGGCATAATCCTCACTCATGAAATCATCCACTCCCTAAAGCACTATTTAAAATCAACCTCTCAAAAGCCTTTGACAGTTTAAGTTGGATGTATATTCAAAAGACCCTATCTGCCTTTGGTCTCTCCCCAACTTGGATTCACTGAGTCATGAGTCTCATCTCCTCCTCTTTTTTCTCAATTTTGATGAATGGCATCCCCTCATCACCTTTCCAGCCTTCCTGGGGTATCAGATAGGGGGACCCTCTTTCCCCCTTCCTCTTTGTGTTAATGGCAGAAGGTCTTGGCCGTAGTATTAAAGTTGCTCTGTTTTCCTAGAAACTAAGAGGCCTATCATTTCCTAACGCTCCAGCCTTCAGTCATCAGCAATTTGTGGATGACAATATGCTTTTTGGTCACCCTTTAGTCCAGGAAGCACGACAATTCAATTCACTATTGACGGACTTTTCAGAGACCTCTGGTGCAAAGATAAACAAGGCCAAATCTCAAATCTTCTTTTTTCATACCCCCGCTATTGCCCAAGGTTCTATAGCCCATATTCTAGGATTCTCAATTGATGTTCTCCCTTCCAAGTATCTTGGAGCTCCTATGACTGACTCAGCTATGAAACACTCCTCTTGGAGAATGCTCTTAGAAAAAATGGAGGCTCAATTATCTTCCTGGACTCATAGGCTCTCAATATGGCCAATCGCCTTGTCTTAATTAAGGCGGTTCTGTAATCCATGCCACTGTATCTTTTCTTGATCCTAGTAGCACCAAAATCGGTTCTCAAAGAGATCAAATGCCTACAGAGATATTTCCTATGGGGCAACTCATATCAAAATTGCTAATGGGCCCTGGTCAATTGGGACACAGTTTCCCTACCAAAGCTTGCTGGTGGAATGGGTCTACGGGATACTTACCACAACAATATGGTTATTGGCACCCACATCTGGTGGAAATGGCTTACTATGCCATCCACCCCTTGGGCATCCCTATAGACTGCAAAAAATGCCAACAATTGACCCACTGAAGAATTAATCTGAATTTCAGAAGTCAACCCAGTTTCTCTAATCTGGAATGTGGCCAAGCAACACAAGCTCTTAATTCAGCAGCATAGCTTTTGGGAAGTGAAGGATGACAATACAGCAAGGTTCTGGGACAACTCTTGGCAACAGCAACCCAAAATAAAGGATTTGATCTTACCTCATCAAATCCCAGAACTGGAAATGCAAACCTATAATACTGTCAAGCACTTCTAGCCTCCTACCACATTGCAAGGGCACAGGCAATGGTGTAGCACGGACCACATCATAAGAGAGGGAATAGACTCAGCTCAATAGATTCTTCGTATTGAATTAGCAAAGAGAAGAATACATTACTTAGAGGAAAATAATATTTTTAGATGGGGCTATGAAGAAAAAGGATCCTTCAAAACTACGGAGGCCTATCACATCATCATGAAGGAAGACATTGTCAAGGACCCTCTCTGGAGTAAAATATGGGACCCCAAGATTTGGCTGAAAGTATCGACCTTTCTTTGGCTCTTATGTCATAATAAAATCATTTATGCGGAAAATCTTAGGAAGAGGAGCTTCCAAGGCCCCTCCATCTGTCCCAACTGCAAACAAGAAGAGGAAACCACTCAGCATGTTATGAACTCTTGTCCATTAGCACACAAGATTTGGGAAAAGGTCGGCTTTAGATGACAAAATGATGGAAGGACACAAGGAGATATAGTTTCCATTGTTCGCAACTGGCCAAGGAACCCATTCAAGAGCAAGTTGTTAAACTCCTTATGGAAGCTTATATTGGGTTTTCTCATGTGGACACTATGGAAGGAGAGAAACCGGTGAATCTTCAAGGACCAATCTATGCCCTTGGAATATTTATGGAATACAATATGTCAAAATATCAAGGAAACACTACTTCTTCAAACATGGTCTGAGGAAGACTTTCCCTCTCTCCCATTGGAACGAACCATATGGACAAATTGGAATCTGCAGTGTAACCTAGAAATGATAATCAACAGAAAAACTCAAGCAAAAAGCAGAACAATAGATAAGTGGATTCCTCCTCCCTATCACATGTTCCAGCTAAACATTGATGGAGCCTCGAAAGGAAATCCAGGAAAGGCTGGATCTAGAGGAATATTCAGATATCATAAGGGAACTCCTATTCTAACCTACTTAGGCTCAACTGGATGGGACACCAACAACTCAGCAGAGTTAGAAGGATTATGGCAGGGACTCATTATAGCCCAAAAACAAGGTATATTCTTGCTTGTTATAGAGGGAGATTCACAAATTCTCATAAACATTGTCACCAAAATGCTGCAGGGAACAACCTCAAGTAAGGTGAGCAACAACTGGAGAATGGAGAGTCGCTAAAACTTATCGAAATTTGGCTCTCCTCCCATAAAGCGATCAATCTCAAGCACATATGCTGGGAGGGAAACAAAGTGGCTGACCTACTGGCAAATATAGGAGTGGAAAGCGAAAAAGATCTCCATACAGGTACACTATCTACTCTAACCACTGAACAATATATGCTGTAATATCGTGAATTGGTAAAGAATGAAATGGCTCAGGAGGAAGAAGCACACCCAGAGGCAGGTCATCTCCAAGAACATTAATGGCTACCTAATGGATCGTCGTTGATCGCAGAATGAGGAGACGAAAGGGCAAGGCCTTTACATATAGCAATATGCGATTGAGATCAGATCACATCGCAATATCGCAATGGTGGAAACCAAGGAACGAAGCCTTTACTTACAGCAATATGCAATTGCGATCGGATGGCATCGCAATATCGCATCAGCAAAAAGGGGAGGAGCCTTTACATATAGTATTATGCGATTGTGATCAGATCGCATAGCAATATCGCATTGGCAGAAACCAAGCGGTAGAGCCTATACTTATAGAAATATGCAATTACGATCAGATTTCATCGCAATATCACTTCAGCGGAAACCAAGGGGCAGAGGCTTTACATATAGCAATATGCGATTGCGATCGGATCGCATCGCAATATTGCATCAGCGAGAACCAAGGGTTGGAGCCTTTACACCTTCATATGTGCGATGCGATGATGTGGACCAGATGGTATTCTAAATATTATTTGATAATATTTGTTTTTGTTGTATGTATGATTGACCAGCGGGTCTGTCATTTTGTTGTTGCTTTTGGTGATGATGTGTTGAATCTTTTTTAGGATTTTGCTTCAAAACATGGATCCGAGTCCTATGTATGGGTTTCCTTTGGTGATAGTCTCGGAATATATGATTGGTCTTTTTTCCATGTCAAACTGGCTTCCCCAATCTGGGGCGGTTTAGAATTTCTTGATGAACTCTAGCAACAGCGGTTGAGGCGGGGCCTCAGTGTAACTTTATTTTCTATTTTTATTAATAGAATTAGCCGTAGAAAAAAAATATATATATGGGATTCTGAACTTCACATCTGGTGGTTTCAAGGCCAAATTTGATGTTATTACATCTAGTCCTCTGAATTTAGCTACATTCTCGAGAACAAATGCTATAATTTTGTCAAGGCTACCTCTGACTGTGTTTATGATGTATTTGGAGATTGGTTATTTCTCAATAAACATCAAAGTCGAGCCACTCATATGGTATTGAACAATAGTGATTTCTGGGATTACAAAATAAATTTCACATCAAAATTGGTGCAAGAAACGATTGTTCGAGTTCTAGAAGAGGCCTACAAGAAGGATTATGTTAGAGATCTTTAGAGTGCATTTCATAGCTTTCAATTGATAGTTCAAGTTGCATGGTAATAATAGTAAAGCCAAGTCTAATTAACATATCTTCTAATAATGAAGGAGATTAACTAAAACATTATAATGCTTCATATGTATTAATGGATAAACCACTTCAATGTGTAAATTCCAGACAACCCCCTTTATAATCAATTTCAAGGTACGACCACATTCATTGGTAGAGTTGCTCCACCACTCCCAAATCCCACTGCAGTTTTGGACATTCTTTGGCATAAAGCAATGCAGTTTTGGACATTCTGTGGCATAAAGCAACTGCAACGATGTACAATATTGGATACCTTCCACTTCTTCTCACTTAGAACACCTCAGAACCAA
Source organism: Pinus taeda (assembly GCA_000404065.3). NCBI lineage: Eukaryota > Viridiplantae > Streptophyta > Pinopsida > Pinales > Pinaceae > Pinus > Pinus taeda. Next base: position 60,259 of record APFE030738586.1, on the reverse strand, counting down.
TAGTTCTTGAAGCTCTATCAATGGCTGCAAACCTCCTATTCTCTATAGATTCACACATCCAGCTATCCACAACATCCTCAGAGATACCAATGTTGCCCACAACTCCTCTAATTCTACGCAATCCGTAATGTCCAGCCTCTGAAGTTTTTTAAGACCATAAATCTTATCCATTTTCCTCAAACTATGAGACCTACGCAATTGGAAATCTAATAGTGTATTTCGCAATGTTCCAACCTCCACCATACTATTGTGGTGCATGATGAAAAGGTATTGAAGGTTGAAGCAAACACCTTCAGCAAATGATACCTCTGATATCCCTCTTCTATGGAGAAATAACCTTCAGAGCCGCATAAGTATGTAGTGGTAAATGGAAGACTCTAAATCACTCCACGCTTCTGTTGTTCCTTTGACCTTCTCCTTAAACGATAGTTCACGTATCAACAGACAATTTTCTACCCCAACTCAGTCAACTAAGTCAATAGTCCAACCAAAGTGGGTAAACAGTTCAATTTCCTACAGTGCTCTATTCTTAATTCCTTCAAGTTCCTCAAGTCACCTAGCAAAGCCCACAAGCATTTCAGTTCCTTGGAGTCATAGAGTCACAATTCCTTCAAGCTCTTTAAGGAACATAGTGAAGGTGGTAGCGCATCCAGCAAAGCGCTTACTTCTAGAACCTCCAAATCATGTAGTTCTCCAATTGCATTCGGCAATTCTTTTAAATTTGTAACTACCAAATGTAACTTTTGAAATTACACCTGATGTACACTTGCAATGGAGTACTAAGATTTATGTAAGCAAGCGTGCTTATATTTCCTTGTGTTTCTCTTAACGTGTTCAAATTAGTGCATCCACTTAAATCAAGATGCTAGAGTTTAATTAATTTACAAAAGGAATCTAGTAGTCTCTCCAAAGTAGAGCACCAAGACAGGTTGATGTGGTGGACATTGGTTAAATTACCATATGAATCTCGCAGACTTTTCAAATTAGAGCAGTTATACAGGTCGATTCTGTGTAGGCTGGTTAAACCACCAAGTGAATCTGGCTACCTCTTCAAAGCAACTCACCCAACCAGGCTCATCCATTGGAGGTTGGTTACCTTACAAAAGTGCTTCGGTAGTGATTTCATTTCTGAGAAGTATTCCAACTCCAAGGACTTTAATGATTGTAGAGAGCAAAATTCTTTTGGCAATTGTGTGACATTGACCTTCCCATCATAAGGACAAATCATGATCCATTCTAGCTGCGTTAGCTTCCCTATAGACATTGGAATACTTGAGAGGGGAGCTTTAATGTCCAACTCTTGTAGCTACAAAGGTGCTTGCAAAATGTTCCAAACTATTTCAACTTTCAACTCTTAGAAGAAATATAAATGTATTATCATTGTCATCAGAAGAAACCTTAGAACATATATGAGACCCTGTGGTACAATATCAATAGCTAATAAACACAACCAATAATTCAACAAATCCTAATTTACCTGTGATTCCTTTTTCCACAATGTTTTTAATTTACTCCCTCACACCTGTAGAACCCTTAAGTTCTTCAATGAAATCCACAAATGCGGGGAAGAGTAGGGACAATTGTCCTAATGCAGCCATATGAGATTTGGGCTATAGATCATCAATTTTTTTTTGTAGAATGCTAAAGACATCATGGAAATGAAGCCATCTAAAATGACTAAGATGTTAGGAGATGAAATATGGTCCTTGAGAATGACTTTTCCTTCATGGGAATTGTCTATGGGCTTATCTCATCATATCAAGCTCTTAAGAAGTTCTTTCTGCAACAAATCTAAAAAGCCTTTTCCTGCATTAATAAAACGCACGGTCTACTATAACCAGAACTCTTCCTATTAAAAAGTTCTTTTGCCAATGTGGTTTTGCCTACACCACCTAACCCCGTGAACCCAAGATCTGAGGCTTTCCACTCTATTGTAGTGGCAAAAGAACTATATTTCAAAATCTATTACCTTTTCATCTAAACCTGTTGGATATTTAGCAATCGTGAAAGCTCATTTATTCACCTTTTTTAAAAACCCCTCAACCACATTATGTACCAGCTCCCCCTCATTGCTTGTTATTCACAAGAAAGTAAAATAAAGAGAATTAATGAGAAAAGGAAATCTAAGCATATTATAAGGCATAACATAAAATAAAGTCTATGCGTACACCATGTAAGATAAAATAATACATATCCAGAGAAGTGTTTTAAGTTCTTACCCGTCACACGCTTCAAGCTCAAAACCGCTTATTCCTGTTGCTTTAAAAAGCGCTTTTCTCCAATTTTCAATCAGGTTGGGGTCATACCGCAACTTCTTTTCACCATTTTGAGGATCAATTGTCATATTATTTGCTACTACCTCGAGGGCTGAAGGTTGAGGTCTTGAGGCTGGTTGTTTTATGCGATACTCAACTTATAGTCATTTTTTACAGATAACAAGACTTCTGGTACGAGTTTCTAGCGTTGATACAACTATTTGGAGTTCCGTTCTCATAAAACATCTACACTGATTTCTTTTTTTTGTTGTGAATGCAACATCGCCTAATTTGACACCGTCGTTGGGGAAATTGTCATCACAAAAAGTGGCTATATTTTTAGGTAGCATTTCCACAATAGCTCTGGTTATGGTGGTGATTGGAAGCAATCTAGGACGATGGGTTTATAAATGTCCACGGAGGATGATTCATTGATCAAGGATGGAAACTCACTCGAAATTCTGCAAAATTTGAGGTAACATTTAAAGTTTGAACATATGTTACAGTTAAGGAGAAGGACATGTGTCACACATCGAATAGTACAGATTTGCAAGACAGATGTCACACAGATAATGAAAAAAGTGGATGAAATTGAAAGGTAAAATGACTCAAAAGAAATGTCGGTGTAACAAAGAGATGGTACTCTGCAACATAAATATGGTAGTTAGACAACAGAAGATATGGATATGTTGCCAGATGTGAAATAGCAGAAGATATGTAACTAGATGTTAAAGATAAAATCATAAGCTAGATGTCAATTAGAAAATGAAAGTGTAGAGTACTATACTGATTGAAAGGAAGGCCTATTGGCCTAAATATTTAATATAAAAATTTAAATGTCTAGTATATAAAAATATAAAATTTGTGAAAATATATAATGTAGGTAAAGTTTTTTGAGGAAAATTATTGAACCAAGTCCATTCAATAATAAAATTAGCAAGAGAAAAACATGATAAAGGGAAAATCAGTGTAATATGCAACATGGTTGCTTTTGTTTGTTAAATCGGTCAGTTTCCATGTTAGTAAAAGCTCAAAACATTATTGTTTTTGTTTCTGAAATAGGTTTGTTTCCATGGTTAGTAAAAGCTCCAAACATGATTGTTTTTGTTTCTTAAATCGGGGTTTCCATGGTTAGTAAAAGCTCAAAACATGAATGTTTTTTTTTTAATCCGTCAGTTTCAATGGTTATGGTTAGTAAAAGCTCGGAACATAAATGTTTTTTCTTTAATCGATCAGTTTCAATGGTTAGTAAAAGCTCGAAACATGATTATTTGTGTTTCTTTGATCCGTCAGTTTCCATGGTTAGTAAAACCTATAAAATTAATATTAATTAATTATGGAAAAATCCATAAATTTGGGGAAAATAGATAATTAATTTATAATGACAAAATTAGAAGTTTTTTATTTTGAATAATTTTTAATTATGGAAATTTTGATATTAAACCCCATAAAAATAGCCATCCATCAAGAACAAGAATTAGAAATTCATTTTTTAAAAATTAAAAATTTTTTTTCATTTAAACAAATAAGTACCAAAAATTTTAAGAAACTTAATAGTTTAAAAAAAATTGAAAGTTAATTAAAAAACACTAGGCAAATATAATTAATAAATAAATTACTAAATAAATCAGATTCTTAATTTCACATGATTGATTTATGAGATTCCATATTTTTTTCAATAACACGTGCGGGCTGACCGGAACATAAAACTTCTGAGATTTTATAATTTTTTCTTTAACACGTGCGGGCTGACTGGAGCAGGAAACTACTCTTATCAAGATTTCCGTTAAACATGTGAGATATTTATAAAACAAAATTATGGGCTGACCAAAACAACTAAACACTGTTATCAAGATTAACGTTGAAAAGCCGAGAGTTGATCAGACAAAGATGTGGGCTACCAACAGTGGTATTAAGATTACCAATGGACAAGTGTTTTATTTGAAAATACGGGCAATCCCACGGAACCCTAAAATAGATGGAAACAATGAACATTAAGATGGAAACAGTGTTATTAAGATTACTATTGAGCATGTGAGCCATTGATTTAAAACCTTAGCGAAGAAACTTTATCAACAGAGTGATTTGGCGAAAAAACTATTATTCTGAGGATAAGTATGCCAACTGGTTTCCCCCTTCATATTACTTACGCACATAATGAGTATGTTGAAAAAAAACGGATTCTCTTATTTTTTAATTTGAATTCTTAATGTTAAAGATATAGATCAAAATTGCTATAAAAAAATCAATATATAAAAAGCAATTGCAAATGTAGATTATGCGCTATCACATTGATAAATAAACACAAACAAGGATGGTTGTGGGGCAGCTAGTCCCTGCCCTGTCAATAGTAGGCTAATTTCTTTGCGAAGCTCATAGTTTCTGATATTAAGCAATCGCCGTCTTGCCATGAGCGTCTGTTAGCCTATTAGAGAGAGTTACAGATGTTATCAGATGCCTTAGCCGAAGAGTTATATACGTATTGAAAGGAGCGTTAGCTGAACGATTTTGGGGGAAATAACAGTTGCGTACCAGGAGCTTAGCCCAAGAAACTACGTGCGACATTACGAGATTAAGGAAGGGTCTCGGAGCACTCCAAGCAGTAGAGTAACAACATCCAGGTGCTATTCTCATGAAGCCTCCCTGTAATCTTTTCCATCTCAAAGTGCCTCCGCGTACTGACATTTGTAGAGCAATTGTTCTATTACATACGCTTTCTAAATTAGAACTCTAGCATGATTGACACATTTTATATTTATATTATATTTAAAGCAGTCGAAACTGCACACTCACTCAGTGTAACTCAGACAAAGCAGAGCCACGAAGAAAATATACATTGGCCTCCTCCAAAGGGGAGCTGCTGAGATGGAGGTCTATAATGTTCTGAAATATGAACTGTTCCACTCTTGGAGTTGGTCGCTTTCTTCACCTTCTGCACGACGTTCACGCCCTCTCAACCTCGCTTTCTCCCACTGGTTTTTTTGCAAGTAAGCAGCTTAAGCAAAACCACTCCAACGCTGCATACGTTTCTATGCTTGTCCACCTTTAGAGTGTAACCATACTCTGTATATTCAATAATTGAAATATTAGATGTAAGTGGCGATGGAAAATAAAGCAAGAAAAAATAGCAAAGTGCTCAATGCTTTTCCTTATAATCTAAAGCGAGTTAAAGCTGCACTGCTTGTGCCATGCATTATCTGCATTTTTCTTGAGCTAATGAATGTACAGTAATCCGAATATCATTTAAATGCGAGAGAGCTAGAGCTAGTTTTCAGTAGGGCTGATTTAATAAAATAAAGTGGAGGTCATGGTTTTAAGTAGTACTGATTTAATAAAAGAAAGAGTAGGAGGTGTTTGCGATGATATAAGATAAAAGAAACCAGAAGATCATTTAAACAAGTACCACCTCCCTTTGACATCAGGTACGAGATGAATTACAGGCAAGCGGGAAAGAGACAAAGAAAGCGAGATTTGATCCGGTCCCGCAGAGCTTGTACCGCAAAGAGAGAATGGAATGGGCTTACAGAAGCGTCATGAGATTAGCTGGCACTAATAGATTACAGGTTTTGTGAGTCACTGGACATGTCAACATAGCCATGTTTAAATGACATGTCAGAATTGGATCTAAGGTTTCATGCTAAGGTGTTATATCGTTGTATTGACATTTTGTGAAGTTTGTTCATATTAAAGGGCATGGTCGATACCTAATATGTAACGCATCTAATATGTAACTTTGCCTAGAGCCTTACAATGGTTTCCTACTGGCCACTTTCTTTCTGCCTTACCACGTGCATTGCATGCAAGCCATGTGTACATGTGTTGGCATGCGTAAAAAATATGTTGGGTAACACAGGCGTCATAGCGAAACCTGAAACAACAGATCAATGCTCTGAGGCAGCAGGGAGGTGAGGGACTCATTCTTTGTGGCAGCGAGGAACCAAATTAGCTAAACTCTGAATGTGTAATGATTCCAAAGGAGGGCATGATCCAGAGAATGCCTGCGTTGATGTCGAAGTGCCCAAACAACTGAAAGTTTCGGATGAAGTTCGAGAACAGGTAAGTGTTTGAGCTCCGATTAGGCTCATTGCGGACACCTGCTTCGTATAATTGTTTGGGAGTGCCGAGTTTAGGTGAAGCGACATAGAGCAATTCCGAGGAGAAATACGTCCATGGACACCGGTTATGCTGAGATAGAGATGCGAAAGGGGTTTCTTCATACCAACATTTTATTCCATATCCATTCAATCTGTAGCCTGTATCATTAGAAGCTACTCTTTCAGGTGCCATCTGGTGGTCTGTTTTTGTAATAGAAGGCGGTGGAAGGCTCGTGTCGAATCCCATGAGGTCAGATAGGAGTTAGGGATCCGGCACCGGTGGAATGCAAGGGCAGGATGTAACCAATGCTCTATGAGGTTGAGTCCCAGATGGATGCTTGAGAGAGTGAGTTAAGGTTATAGGGATCGATGAATCAATCATGGTGCACTCATCCATAGGGTTGGGTTCAGTATCTCACTTCCATTACATATGTGTTAACAACTAAACTTTAAAGACGGGCAGGACCGGAATCAATTAATGGTTGGTTGAGAACTGGAGGCAAGCGTTACAGAAGATGGAGAGAGAGGGCTTGAAATACCAGTGTGGCTGAAGCGAAAACTACTAGCTTGACTTGTCTTCAAGCTGAAAACCAGCAAAGGCCAAACTATTTGACCATGGAGGTAGGCAGATTTCTAATATTAGTTTCGACACCCGTGTACAAACCACCATACATGAATTATTCTTCCAAGCAGTTTGTTGCAATTTGATGGATTTTTTGAATTCATATATTCTGGCATGTTTGCAAAATAGTCGAGGGCCAATGGTGATATCATTGGGGCTACAGGTTTCTCTGTGGATGCTGTTACAATTGCTGCGGGTCCCGTGCTGTGTCTCGGTTGTTAATTTGTCCTCAAGCAGCAATTATGGCAATGAGTCCTCCGTTGAAGTCTTCGATTTAAGAGTGATCTGTTCAAGGAGGATTTCTCCCCCCAGCGAAGGAGGCCACTGGTATGAAGATCAAATAGAAATAGCCCTAGCAGAGGTTCGTGACAGAGTGAATCTAACTCACATTGCTCTGTGTAATTTATGAAGAATAGTTATTGTGTCTTTTCTTTAATAGGTTTTGTTCGCATCCCCTTTCATGTATAAATTTACATCCAAATCTGAAAAGCTTGACAAAGTTTCTTATCTGTTAGTCATGTATATTTAAATCATGAAAATATTCATGCTTTTATCTGGTTATGTTTGACGTTAAACTTTAAAACCCTGACTGTGACTATGGTGCAACTTTTTGTGGTTAGTCTCAGGTGTTGATGAGATTACCAGCTTTGTTTTGGGGGATGGCATTGACTGAAAATGTATATTGTATGACAGGGCCTTTCCTAGAGAAAAACCTTATTGTGACAGGGCTTCAAAGTTTTATAAATATGGTCAGTTGTAAGACTTTGCATTTGTCTGTTTTGTTCATTTCTGATGGTTCTACCTGATATATTGACATTGCATGAGTCATGTAAATTGTTGGACTGCTAATCATAAATGCGTCCTTTTTACTATTGTTGTTTTGAAATGAATAAATCATCCTTTTCCTTGATTTTAATTTCAAAGGCTATTGAGTGTCTGCTACTGGCATTCAGGGCACTCTATTTGCTTCTGTTGTTTGCACCATCCATAGTAATTGGGACAGTTGCAGAGGAAGCAAACATACAAATTCGCTCTCTTTGGTTGGGTCTCCTTTTAAGAACAGTTGAGCATGAACGCATGTAATATTTGACCCTATGTAGTATGTTTCTCCTTTAGTGAAAGGTTTTTTGTTGCTTGCTTAGGGTTCTATTATATGTTTGTCAATTTTCTTACTAGTTTGTAGATCTTTAAATCACTCCCCTGTTGAAAGTAACATGCCAGCGTCCTAAAGACCGAGAGAGATCTTTGTAGTTTATCACCCATAATATTTTAACCACACTGTGTTAGGCCTTCATTATGCAACAAGAAAAATGAAGAGATGGAATTTATTTTGATTTAGTCATGTTGTAGTATGACTGTTCTCAGGCATTTAATACTGTAGGCTGTTTTTTTGTAATTTGTTTGTTATTATAAAGTTTAGAAAGGGCCACATGGTTTTTTTCAAACCGTGTTTACTAATCTGAATCGAACTTTGTAATTATTGAGATATACAGGCAAGGCTATGACAAAGAGCGCAAAGAAAATCATGGAGAGGCCATGTAGATTTAACATTATTAGCTGCGCAATATGGAATGCAAGGGTAGTTCCTCCAGATTTCTACCGCAGGTAATTACTTGAAGCAATACATAAATCAATTAGACCATCAACAATAGCTAAGAATTTCAAGAAGAATATAATTTGATTATTGATCTAGAAATAGTTCACATATGCATGAATTTCAAATTATGATGTTGGAAGGCGAAAAATTTAGAAATTAGCTAGTTTTTTTTTTTAATTTATGGAAAGGAGTAAAGAATTCAGATCACTGACGTGATAGAGAATTTATGGTTTGGTTGTATAAAACACATACAGATT